>QPKB01000482.1:0-14451 GCA_003546025.1 Camphora micrantha
AGTTCATGTTGGTCAAGATGTTCAAGAAATTATGTATTTCGCACGATGGATGCTCCTTTGACTTGGTGTTTCATGTAACTAGAGTAGAAAGTGAGTCTATTTAGAATTTAATTTTCACATTCCTTTTCATGATTTCTTAGTGATGTGCAAAGAATAAATAAAGGTTTGTGTGTCGCAATTTTTTTTTGTCACGTCCCAGATTCAGATTAACATACATATACCAAATCCAAAGACGTGATTTGCCCGCGTGTGAATAATTTCTCAATTATAGAGCATAACAAAGCATAAACAGATCTAGACTCACAACATTTGATGCATGACCCAATCCTTCTTGTGCATGCGATGTTCTATGTGGTCTAATGACAGTTTGCAATTCATATTCTCTAGGGTCAACAACAATATCAAATTCATCTTCATCATTTTCAGCCCCCTCCTCCACTACATTGCACCCTCCATCGACATTGGGAAATTCGGGCATTGCATCCTTTTCCATCCCATCCATGACAAATTCATCCCTTACATTAGAGAATTGAACATTTTCATCTCCTGCAAGATTAATGGAGGGATAAAGATCTTCAAGCATGGCCTCCACAAATGGGTTATCATAAGGTATGGCAGGTGTGTTCAAGTCAAACTGGCTTCGAAGTGTGCTTGACACATTGAACCTGCATGGCAAACAATTAATCATATATAAATTGCACAGTATTATCGAATCGGATGTGTAGGGAACCAAACCTATAAACATCCTCTCTTGTTGAAGGGCCACTTGTATCCTTATCACCATTGGGAAAGTTTGTGGAATTTGTACACGTTATGAAATTCCTCATGCGTGAATCACCATGTCATAAAACAATTAGATGAACGATTAAAACAAGCTATCAAACAAATCAATAGCACTATGTTTGTTATGATGGGTTGTGGTTGTCGCAACCCCGGACCGAGGCTGCGGCATTAAAAGGTGATGAGTAATATTATTTATAAGATGATTAAACCTCCCATAGGTTCCCGCGGTGAGGGTTCCGAAAAATCACAAGGAACAACCAACTGACATGATCAAGTATGCGGAAGCGTGTGGCAAATCACATCTTAACAAGTCATGACAGATCAAAGGGATGGTCTCCTGCACCTGGTCACCAAAATACAAGCATCAAACACGACGGTTTGGCAAGAAATCATTTTAAGTGAAAGCATGTAAAACAATGTTTAATCGAGAACATAAAGAAATACTTTACTGAACGTAAAACAATACTTACGAAACACTTTTCTAAATCAAAGACAAGCTAGCATGAATGCATAACATATATATCATGAATCGTAAATCCACAAAGAGCCCATCTTTTCTCTATCATTTATAATGAAAAGAGTAAGCACGCACGACAAGCACGAATATACATAATATAGCACGACACGATTCCCACAAATACGGGATTCCGGCCGCGGAACCGGACACGGACGATGTGTAATAAATACACGACTAATCTGCAGTTCGTTCACATGTTTAAGGACCCCCAGACAGTGGATCAGACTGAAAGGGCAGTCCAAGCTCTGTGGTGTTCACTTGAGTTCATGAATGCACAAAACACGCGAAGCACGATTCAAACATATCGAAAATAAAAGGGGAAATCACTTGTCACGACAAGACGAGGCACGACTAGCACAATGCATAATATATATGCTCAGAACTTATAAAAGTGATCCCCATTTAATACTTGAAACACATCTTCGAACGAGCTTATAAACTTGATTTCAAAACGAGTACACAATATGACTTGCCGTCTTAAATCAACGCTCAAAACACGATAATTTTATCAAGTACATGCTTAGGCTATTCATTGACCATTGGTTGATTGGAACTCTATATTTAAAACACAAGGATTGGTGTCCCCGAAGTTAGTACATAGCATGGAGTTCCATTCACACAATGTCAAGTTGAAGTCCTTAATATAGCATAGTTTTCAGATTTTAAAAGAAAATACAAATTGGCAAAAATCTGCTTAAACAGGGGAAATTCTAGTGTGCCCGGTCGACCTGGCCCTTGGCCGGTCGACCGCGTACACTGTGAGCCCGGTCGACCGGCCAAGTCCCGGTCGACTCAGAGTTGTAACTTTTAATTCAATGAACAGTGTTTTGGTCAAGTTCCAGAGAACCTGACCCTGTGTCGCCGGTCGACCGCTCCCCCTGGCCGGTCGACCGCGTGAACTGCAGGAACAGTAAATCCCGCAGTGCAGCAGATCATCCAACTGGGACCAATCCCAGTGTCCCCGGTCGACCGCGCCCCTTGGCCGGTTGACCGCGTGAACCGCGGAATCAGAACCCAGTTCTGATTCTGCAGTGCACTGGTCCATCCTTTCCTTCCTTTCTTTTCTACAATCTTTCCATCCTAATTAGCAAATTAAATACAGGAATGTAACATGCTATCAAGGCTCACATTGGGCATATATTTCATACTTAAACAAGTCATTAACATAGAAACCCATTTCATAATCCTTGAAACCCTTTCTTATCAAAACAAATCCAAACTTCAACAAAAGCAAGACTTGATTAAAAGATATGAAATCTGAAAGTTTGGAAAGCTATTAGGCATGCTTGCATTTTCCAAAGTAAGATATCAACATGAAAACCTAGTAAAACAAAGCATTAATACCAAATAACAAATCCATAGATCCACATGCATAAACAACCCAAATAGATTACTTGCCTTAGCCAAATGAAAACAAGATTCTTCTTCAAGCACTCCTAACCAAAAGTCCAAGCCAAGAACTACAAAATCCCATGAAATCCATTCAAAAACTCACCCAAAAATGCAACCAAGCAACCCATTTCAAAATGGTTGCTACAAGTTAGAAAAACAAGATCTTTGGAAGTAGAAAGAACTCTATTGAAGAGGTGGGTTGAAGCTCTTACCTAGAGGTGCCCAAACAAGAAATGAAGAAGAAAATGGAGATCTTTCTCACAAAGAAACTTCAAGAAAATGGTATCAATGGAAAGCTTGGCTTGAGAGGAAGAAGATGATGGTTTTAGAATTCCATTTGGAGTCTCCTAGCTCAAGCATTCAAGAAGAGAAGAAGAGGGGAAAAAGAGGGTTTTCCAGCCCTAGGTCAAGAAAAAGTGCAGAGATTTTGTGGAATGGGGAAAGGGAGAAGGAAAAGTAGCTTAAGTGCTAGACAAGTGGGTCCCATTAAGTGCCAATCTTGCATGAGTCAAAACATGGTCTTGTGGGCCTCAAATGAAGTTGACGAAGAAGGATAAAACGATCCTTGAAATATCTAGTTTCCAAAAAGTATATTTTTGACATGGTTTTGGGATCTCGAAAATCGTGTCCAGATTTGAGTGTGAAATGGCTATTTTACCCTTTTTGGCCAAAACTTGAGTTTCTGGGCTACAAACAAAAATCGGCTAAACACGAAAGTTGCACATAATCATAAAACCAATCAAATGAAATGAAAATCACGATTAACACAAAACCAAACACAATCTTCCCACGCTTGTACGTACACCCAGGCCTTCCTGAGTGTGCCTAGTTAATACTAAACGTTCTCGAACTCCCCAAAGCTATAACCATGACTAAAACTAATCAAACTTTAACCCACGATAACTAAACCCAATCAAGACTAAGCACACACTAAGCAAACACTATTGGGTTAATCCTGGGTTGGGGTTTGACATCCTCCACCCCTTAGGATATTTGGTCCACCAAATAAATCCAACTTTTACCTCTGGTAACAAGTGTGTGTATTTCCTCTGAACTTGATCTCTCAATTCTCATGTGGCTTCTTCTAGTTCATGATTTTCCCAAAGTACCTTGACCCAATGAATTGTTCGATTTCTCAGCTCTTGCTCCTTGGTATCAATGATATTGATCGATTTTTCCACATACGAAGCATCCTCTCGAATCTCCAAAGGCTCATGCTGTAAAATATGAGAAGGACTAGTCACATACTTCTTGAGCATGGAAACATGAAATACGTTGTGTACCCCGGAGAGTTTCGGCGGTAACGCAAGCCTATAAGCCACGTCTCCAATCTTGCTCAAAATCTCATATGGACCAATAAATCTCCTTGACAACTTGCCCTTCTGCCCGAACCTCAGGGTCCCTCTGACGGGTGAAACCTTCAAAAACACCTTGTCACCCACTTGAAACTGCAATTCTCTTCGGCGAGTGTCTGCATAACTCTTCTGCATGCTACGGGCGACCTTCAAGCGTTCCTGAATCAATTTGACCTTGTCACTAGTTTCACCAACTATAGTCGGTCCGTGAAAGCTACGAACACCGACTTCTTCCCAGCAAACCGGAGTTCTGCATCTTCTACCATGGAGAGCCTCAAAAGGTGCCATACCAATGCTAGAATGGTAGCTATTGTTGTAAGCGAACTCACAAAGTGGTAAGCACTCATCCCATTGCACTTTGAAATCCAGCACACATGCACCCAACATGTCTTCAAGAGTCTGTATCGTCCGTTCTGACTGACCATCTGTCTGAGGATGATACGCTGTACTGAACTGGAGTTTGGTACCCATGGACTCAAGAAGAGTTTTCCAAAACCTCGAAACAAATCTGCTATCTCTATCTGAGGTGATGGAAACGGGTTGACCATGCTTACTCACAATCTCATCAACAAAAAGTTTTGCAAGAGGTGCCATATGCATCATATTACCAGTCTTCATCGGAATGAAGTGAGCAGACTTGGTGAGACGGTCCACAATGATCCATATTGCATTATTCCCCTTCCTAGTATTAGGCAATCCGGAGACGAAATCCATGGTGATATGCTCCCATTTCCACTCCGGAATCTCTAATGGCTGTAGCAAACCTGGAGGTTTCTGATGCTCTGCTTTGATCAACTGGCAAGTCAAGCAACGAGACACAAAAGCTGCTATCTCCCTCTTCATGTTGTTCCACCAAAATCTATTCTTCAAGTTCTGATACATCTTCGTGCTACCCGGATGCATGGAATATCTTGTGTTGTGGGCTTCAGTCATAATCTCTTCCTTCAGATCATCCACATTCGGTACACACAACCGATCACGAAAATACAATACTCCATTCACCAACTTGAAGTCTGGACGTTCTGCAATCTGATCCACAATCCTAGCCAAATCTGAATCTTGCAACTGACTGTCCTTGATCTTCTGGATGAAAGTGGGCTCAGACACTGTCATATTGGCTAACATCACACCCAACTCTAGGGTCTGCACTTCAACACCTAGCTCTTCAAACTGCTGAAGAACACTGGCTCCTCTCAAGCTGGCCATGATCCCTGACTTCCTGCTCAACGCATCAGCTACAACATTCACTTTGTCTGGATGGTACTTGATTGAGAAGTCATAGTCTTTGATGTACTCCATCCATCTCCTCTGTCTCATATTCAGATCCTTCTGAGAAAACAAATATTGCAAACTCCTATAATCTGAATGGACTTCAAATCTCTCTCCATAGAGATAGTGTCTCCACATCTTCAAAGCAAACACTACTGCTGCCAATTCCAAGTCATGAGTTGCATAGTTCTTCTCATGATCCTTCAACTGCCTCGAGCCATAGGCAATCACCTTGCCATCTTGCATCAACACACAGCCTAGTCCCACATTGGAAGCATCTGTAAAAACAATGAATCCACCACTGCCAGAAGGTAATGTGAGGATTGGAGCTGTGGTTAACCTTCTCTTCAACTCTTGGAAACTCGCTTCACATTGTTTTGTCCACACAAACGGAACACTTTTCCGGGTCAAAGTAGTCAAAGGTGCTGCAATAGACGAGACGCCTTGAACAAATCTTCAGTAGTAGCCTGCTAACCCCAAGAAACTCCTGATTTCTGTCACACTGCTCGGTCTCTTCCAATCAACTACTGCCTCTATCTTGGCTGGATCCACTGCTAAACCTTCTTTTGAGATGATGTGACCTAGAAAGGCGACTTGCTCTAACCAGAATTCACATTTACTGAGTTTTGCATACAACTGGTTATCTCTCAAAAGCTGCAATGATGTCCTCAAGTGTTCTTCATGATCCTCTCTACTCTTGGAATACACGAGAACGTCATCAATAAACACTACTGCTGAGTGATCCAAATATTGTGCAAACACTTTGTTCATGAGAGCCATGAAGACAGCTGGTGCATTGGTCAAACCAAAGGGCATTACTAGAAACTCATAATGCCCATACCTCGTTCGAAAAGCCGTTTTCTGCACATCTGAATCTCTAACTCTCAACTGATGGTACCCAGATCTCAAATCTATCTTGGAAAAGTATGCTGCTCCTTGCAATTGGTCAAACAATTCATCAATCCTAGGCAAAGGGTACTTGTTCTTGACCGTCACTTGATTCAATTTCCTGTAATCAATACACATCCTCAAGCTTCCATCCTTCTTCTTAACAAATAGAACCGGTGCTCCCCAAGGTGAAACACTTGGCCTAACAAAACCCTTGCCCAACAATTCTTGCAACTGAAGTTTCAACTCACCCAATTCTACTGGAGCCATCCTGTAAGGTGCAATGGAGATCGGAGCTGTCCCTGGAAGAAGCTCTATAGTGAACTCAACTTCCCTAATTGGTGGTAATCCCAGGATTTCATCTGGAAAAACATCCGGAAATTCACACACAACGGGGATTCCCTCCACCCCTTGGGACTGTTTATCCTCCGTGATAAACGCTACAAAAGCTTCACATCCACTGTGAATCAACCTGCTTGCCTTAAGCACAGAAATGAACCCTGCTCTAGATGGTTTCTTGATCCCCTGAAATATCAACTCTGCTTGCTCTCCTTGCAATCTGAATGTTATGATTTTACTGAAACAATCCATGGTGGCATGATATGCTTCTAACCAATCCATGCCTAAAATGATGTGAAAATCATGCATGTCTAGAACAATAAGGTTGGCTGGTAAATTAACATCTCCTAACAAAACTGGACAGTTAGGGTAATAGGTTCTACACTCAACCTGCCTACCCACTGGTGTTGTAACAAGCAAGATAAAATCCAGTTGACTATGTGGTGCATCAATCATCTTGACAAACATAGGAGATATAAAAGAATGTGTTGATCCAGGATCAAATAAAATCTGTGCTTCTACTCCACAAACAAGAAGTTTGCCTTCTACCACGTCTCCTGTAGTTTCAGCATCTGCATGGTTGAGGTTGAATAGACGTCCTTGCTGCTGTGGCCTGTTCTGTACCTGATTCTGCCTGCCTTGGACATTTCTATTTTGCTGAGGTGGACGAACATTCTGATGTTGCTGTGGCCTTGCTTGCTGCTGCTGCTGAGGTGGTCTGACTTGATTCTGGACTGGTGCCTGATTCTGAGGAGCTGCTTGCCTCTGCTGCTGGTTCCTGTTCTGCTGGTTCTGAAGTTGTGGGCAATCTTTGATTGCCTGGTTCATTGCCCCACACTTGAAACAAGCTCCTGTGGCCTTACGACATTCATGTGTCTGATGGTTCTTGCCACAGTAAGCACAACCTCGGCTCACTAAATTCTGCTCCTGCTTGGGCTTCTTGCTGTGGTGCTGTGATCTCTGATTTTGCTGCTGATACTGCTGCTTCCTGTCTAGAATGATCATATTATTGATGTCCTCAAACTTGTATGCCCTTTTCACAGCTTCATCATAAGTAGCTGGTGGAACTGCTCCAATGGTATCCCTCATGATGATGGGATTCAAGCCCTCTAAAAATTTATTGATCTTCTTCAGCTCTGTATCAATCAGCTCTGTGGCATACCTAGCCAGCCTCTCAAATTTAGTGACATACTCCAACACTGTCATGTTGCCCTGTTTGAGTTGCTGGAACTCAATGGCCTTCTGCCTCTTGATGTGTGAAGGAATGTACTTGTCTTGAAATTGGGTCTTAAAAGCTGCCCATACTTCCTCATTGGCCATGGCCATGTAGGGTTCTTTCACGGTCTGCCACCACTGGTCTGCTAACCCATAGAATAAAGAAGCTGTGAGGTTTACTTTCTGCCTACCCGTGCAAGTGAAGACATTAAAGATCTTCTCAGTGTTAGACAACCAGTCATCTGCCACAAGTGGGTTCTCTTGTCCTGAGAACTCCTTGGGTGCTCTCTTCCTGAATAGCTCGAACAACAAGTTAGGGTCATGCTCCCTATTGTTGATGACAATGTTAGGAGCTACAGGTGGAGCCTCATGTCTATTCTGGAGAACCTCCAGAAGTTGCCTCTGAACCTGTGCCATCTCTGCATCTTTCTTAGCCATTTGTTCTTGAAATCTGGTTTGTGCTTCGTTGGCTTGCCTCTGTTATGCCAACATTGCCTGCATAAGTTCTTGGAACTGATTTGCTGTAGGTATTGCATTCTGATCATTTTCATTTTGATTGCTAGCAGAAGCATTGTTCGAAAGAACTCTTCTAGGAGGCATTGCTATAAAACAAAACGTTAGTACACCATAAATATAGTCAAATGGTTTCCTAGACGTCACACTAAACAATTCTAACGAATTCACGAACTCTCACCACGATCCTAAGATCTTTCTAGTTTCTTTTAAGTGCCTGAAACAAGTCCCGCTCTGATACCAGTCCTGTCGCAACCCCGGACCGAGGCCGCGGCATTAAAAGGTGATGAGTAATATTATTTATAAGATGATTAAACCTCCCACAAGTTCCAGCAGTGAGGGTTCCGAAAAATCACAAGGAACAACCAACTCACATGATCAAGTATGCGGAAGCGCATAGCAAATCACATCTTAACAAGTCATGACAGAATATAAACATAATGTCATCAAAACTAAAATATCAGAATGAAGACATAACAAGGCATTCCCATAAATTCAAGTTGTAAAGTTAACCAAGTATGTTAAGTTATTACAGTTCCCAAAATAAGAGGCCAACAAAGGCCAATACAATGCCAAAAGTATATAAAATCCCAAAAAGTTATCCATCGGAAACTCATGACCCGTCCAAATGTCTACATGACATCGTCGGGTTGCCACTCACGGGCTAAGGTAGGCCCAACAGCCTCCTCCTGGCACTCCTCCTCAAAGGGATGGTCTCCTGCACCTGGTCACCAAAATACAAGTATCAAACACGACGGTTTGGCAAGAAATCATTTTAAGTGAAAGAATGTAAAACAATGATTAATCGAGAACATGAAGAAATACTTTACTGAACGTAAAACAAATACTTACGAAACACTTTTCTAAATTAAAGACAAACTAACATGAATGCGTAACATATATATCATGAATCGTAAATCCACAAAGAGCCCATCCTTTCTCTATCATTTATAAATGAAAAGAGTAAGCACGCACGACAAGCATGAATATACATAGTATAACACGACACGATTCCCACAAATACAGGATTCCGGCCGCGGAACCGGACACGCACGATGTGTAATAAATACACGACTAATCTGCAGTTAGTTCACATGTTGAAGGACCCCCAGACAGTGGATCAGACTGAAATGGCAGTCCAAGCTCTGTGGTGTTCACTTGAGTTCATGAATGCACAAAACACGCTAAACACGATTCAAACATATCGAAAATAGAAGGGGAATTCACTTGTCACGGCAAGACGAGGCACGACTAGCAAAATGCATAATATATATGCTCACAACTTATAAAAGTGATCCCCATTTAATACTTGAAACACATCTTCGAACGAGCTTATAAACTTGATTTCAAAACGAGTACACGATATGACTTGCGGTCTTAAATCAACGCTCAAAACAGGAAAATTTTATCAAGTACATGCTTAGGCTATTCATTGACCATTGGTTGATTGGAACTCTATATTTAAACTACAAGGATTGGTGTCCCCGAAGTTGGTATATAGCATGGAGTTCCATTCACACAATGTCAAGTTAAAGTCCTTAATATAGCCTAGTTTTCAGATTTTAAAAGAAAATGCAAATGGCCAAAACTCATCTTAAACAGGGGAAATTCCAGTGTGCCCGGTCGACCTGGCCCTTGGCCTGTCGACCGCATACACTGTGAGCCCGGTCGACCGTGAAAGTCCAGGATCCTAACCCTAGAGGGGGGGGGTGAATAGGGTGAACTACACTTTATGACTAATCAAGGCCAATTTTAACTTTAATGAAAACAACTAGTCACATAAGATGATTTACCAAACAAGATGCGGAAGCTAACAAGAGAAATCACCACAAGCATACAACCATACACAAAGATTTATAGTGGTTCGGCCTCAACGCCTACATCCACTACCGGTTTGTGTTCCAACACCCCACCGGATTTCCACTATTTATGCTTTTCAAAAGGCTAAGCAATAACCTTTACAATGATGTTTTTCTAGGTTAAACAACAACCTATCAATGTGCTTTTCTAGGCTAAGCAATAACCTTTACAAGATGCTTTTCAAAGGCTAAGCAATAACCTTTACAAGATAAAGATTTCTTCTCAAAGAAGTGTCCAAACAAACACTCAAAGGGATACAATTTAAGCTCAATACATTTGCCTCTTAAATAGGCTGGTATGAAAGTTTAAATCAAGTTACAAACATACACAAACAATTAGCAAAGGTGTGTGCTCAAAGTGTATGAATGTTTACTTCAATCATTTTCTAAAAAGAAGCTCACAAATGAATGCTTGATGCATTTGAAAATCTAAGCACTGAAAATGATGATTGAAGTTATAAACCAATCACATGTAGAAATCAAACAACTTGGAAAGACATGTTACACAAGTTGTATGAAGTTTTAAAGTTTAAAAACACATGTGATTGGGATGAGGATGTTTGCAAAACAAACTAGTATTCCAAGGTTATATTATGTTTGCAAAACATCTCAACTAAAGCTAGAAATCATGCACATGTGAGAATACAAAGATTAGAACATGCATGATGTTAAATGAAATGAAAATCAAAGTTATTTTAAAAGATATACCTCTTTAAATCTCAAACATTTGATTTCCAATTAGCCTCTAGCTATCCTAGGTTGTTCCTCTTCTTTAGGCTTCAAAATGGTTCAAAAATTGCATCCCAACAGCCATTTCAAAGAAAGGAAAAGAAGGGACTTATATACAAAAAACAGCCCAACGGCTAGTTGGCCCGGTCGACCCCAAGCCCACGCGGTTGACCGAGTCCAACGGTCATATTGGCCCAACGGCTATAAGCCTGGTCGACCGGCTACACTGGCCATAGCTGAGTTCAGTTGAATTTTTGAAAAAGTGATTTATTGAAAAATGAACTCTTAGCTAATATGATTTATGCATACTAAAAGGATTCTAAAAATGGAGTTTGTATGCAAAACAAGAACCTCGATTCCAAACTTGATTTTTCAAAATCATGCACAAAGAACTTAGGTTTTCGAAAACACAATTTGAGTTCTAAAAACATGCAGGATGTAGTTTTTGAAAATCAATAGCATTTTCAAGTCTGAGGTCCAGGTTACTAAGTCCAGTCTAAGCTGAACGAGTGTGTGATCAGGTGACTGATGTTGGTAGTGCTTTCCATCAAATTAGCAATACAAAAATCCTAACAATCTCCCCCTTTGCAATTTGATGGCAACTCAGTCGATCACAACACTTCTAGGGCTTCAGGTCTTGAAGTCTCTGGAGAGCAGCTTAACCTTGGTTTCTCCCCCTTCGTTAGAGCTTTCTCCATGCTCTAAGCCTTTGTTAAGTGCTCTGAACTCTTTTTAAGATCCTTGGACATATCTCCCCCTCAGTTAGATCTGATCTTCTTTAACTCCCCTTTAGTTTGATCTTCTCTCCACCTTTGATTGATACCAAGAGAGGATCTTCACTCCCCCTTTGTTTGATCTTCTCTCCCCCTATGTCTGATATTCTCTCCCCCTTTGCCATTGAATTGCAAAGGAACCTGTATACATGAGAAAAGAAATACCTTTCAGTAGCACCTGTTATCAATAGAAATAGAAAATGAAATGCCGAACAGGCTATCATTTATATGGGTTGATTATGCTTTGTTTGAATGAAACTAAGATAACAGATAATTATATAGATTCAAAGCATCATAGCCATTCACCATAACAAGAAGAGAATAATAAATGAAACTAAAGATTCATTGATTTAATTTTGAAGATTAGTACAATTTCATTTACATATTACTTGACCAATACAAAAATCAAAATCAAAAACAAAATCATGGCCAGTAATATAGTCAGAGAGTTTTATAAACAGAAAATACATCAAAAACCCCATAATAAATTCCCCACAAAAAGAGAAAAACCCTCCTACGAGCTAAGGAGAATCTGCAGGCGAAGGAGGCATCACATCATCATGCCGCCTACAGCTACCAGAGATGTTCGAGAGATATCTTAAGGTCTTCTTCATCATGCCAGATACCTCTTGACGGAACTCCTGAAACTCGGCTTGCATGGAAGACACCACGTGCTCAACAGATGTCATACGGTCTTCCAAGCTGCGCTGAGGAGGAGGCTGATGGGGTTGAGGAGGAAGAGGGGGCTCTTGAAGAGGAGGCTGATGAGGCTCTGGTGGAGGCTGAACAGGCTCTGGAGGAGGCTGATCATCTCTTGGATCTGCAACTGCAACGTCTGCAGCCTCTACCTCCGCATCTCCTTCTGCTATTGGGTTCAGTCGCTGTGGAGAGGTAGCTTCATCAAGAGAATATTGGTCTTGTTGAAAACAGTTGTGGTCTCCGGTCTCTCAGAAGCAGGAGGAAACACTCCATATGAACTAGCGAGTTGGGTCATCAGGAACCCAAATGGAGCTGCACAGGGCTGAGAGCCTGTGATAACTCTAATAATATGATGCATGGTAATAGAAGGGAGACACATGGGGACACCTGAGATAACATTGTATAAAATGTTTGCCATGTATGATGTTACCTCAGTCCTGTTCCCTTTCCTCGGGTAAATGGAGTGAGTGAAAATGCTGTGAATAATCCGAAGAGGAGGAATCATGGAGGAGGCCTGGAGAAAGTTTCTGGCTGACCAGACCTCAGGGTGTCCACACAGAGAAGTGGTGACAGAGTCTCTCTCATCAAGGGGTAAAACATCAGAAATGAACTTGGGTCCAGAAGACCTGGGAATACCCATGATGGAGGAGATAGTATCAATGGTGACCACTTCTTCACCATGCATGAATCTAATGGTGAAGGAGTTCGCAGAGGTGGCACAGATAGATTCATAAAGGCCATGGACAGAGGAGGCAAAAGTGTTGCCACTCCAGGTCAGGATACTCCCCCAGCCAATGGCTTCAAGGAGAGCAGGGACATGATAGTCCACTAGATCTTCAATGATACACAATTTCTCTACGATGATCCCTTTGCTCCTAAAGGATTTGACAACTGATGATGGAGCATGAATAGGGTTGAATCGAATCACAGCAGGAGGAGGAGGAGCCTCGGGAGAAGACGAAGGAGATCTGTGAGAGGAGGATGCTTGTCCAGTCTTGGACTTTTTGCTAGGCCTCCTGAAGGTCTGTTTAGTGCGAGCCATAAATGGTCGGAGATATCAGTGGGGTAGAAGCTCACACAAGGCTGACAGCCTAGACAAATGCCTTTAAAAGATTTGAAAAATTGGTTCAGGCAATTTGTCAAACAGTTGGAGTGCTCACTATGAGGCTAAGAGATTTACAAAATTCAAAAGCCCAATAGAGCTCTGCAGGCTACACACACTCCACAGAGGTGAAGGAAGAGACAGCAACAGAGAGAGAACACAGAGGAGAAGGGAAACCAGAAAAACAGTCCACAAATTTGGACTTCAGCAGCACAGACCTGGGACGATCAAAGGGATGGGCTGATGAGTCTGCCAGAGAGAGTTACACAGCTTGGAGCAAAGTGTAATAGCTAAGAGAGAGAGAGAGAACAAGAGAATGAAGAAACAGGGAGAGAGGGAAACAGGACCAGCTGCAAACCGACGATAGGGAGAATGAGAGAGCCAGACGAGAGAGAGAGACAGCAGACGAGAGAGAACAACAGAGAGAGAGACCCAGATGAGGAGAAGAAGAGAGAGAGGAGGAAAACCAAGAAGTAGAAGAGGAGGAAAGACCAGCTGAGAGGTTGGGAAGGAGGGAAAGCCAGACAGGGCGGTTCGACCTGCTGAAGGAGGGAAGGATGGAGGGATTGAATGAAACAGAACAGAACAGAAGACAGTAATTAGTTGCTGGGCCCGTGTGGCCGGTCGACCGCCAAGCCACTCGGTCGACCCGGGCCAACAGGGCTTGGCTGACAACAGAACAGAAACACGAGATAGGGAAAATGTCCTGAAAAAATTCAGGGACAACCTCCACTGAAACTACCCCTACCCCAGCTATCCTACAAGCTTAAAAGAAGTAGAAAAGAGATTTTATAACATCATTTCTACAAAATTCCCTTTGAAATACAAAAAAGCCTTGTAAGACTAAGAAAGAGTTTTCAAAAACATTTATTTGATAAAAACTGATTTAACTAATAATTCAAATCAATTAAATCAATTTTGAAAAACAAATCAATTGATTTAAATAGATATACTTCTGATAGAACTTTCCAACCAAATTGATCAAACAACATGCAATTTTATCATAACTATTACTATC
>QPKB01000482.1:15451-29678 GCA_003546025.1 Camphora micrantha
ATGCATTTGAAAATCTAAGCACTGAAATGATGATTGAAGTTATAAACCAATCACATGTAGAAATCAAACAACTTGGAAGACATGTTACACAAGTTGTATGAAGTTTTAAAGTTTAAAACACATGTGATTGGGATGAGGATGTTTGCAAAAACAAACTAGTATTCCCAAGGTTATATTATGTTTGCAAAACACATCTCAACTAAGGCTAGAAATCATGCACATATGAGAATACAAAGATTTGAACATGCATGATGTTAAATGAAATGAAAATCAAAGTTATTTTAAAAGATATACCTCTTTAAATCTCAAACATTGATTTCCAATTTAGCCTCTAGCTATCCTAGGTTGTTCCTCTTCTTTAGGCTTCAAAATGGTTCAAAAATTGCATCCCAACAGCCATTTCAAAGAAAGGAAAGAAGGGACTTATATACAAAAAACAGCCAACGGCTAGTGGCCCCGGTCGACCTCAAGCCCACGCGGTTGACCGAGTCCAACGGTCATATTGGCCCAACGGCTATAAGCTGGTCGACCGGCATACACTGGCCATAGCTGAGTTCAGTTGAATTTTTGAAAAAGTGATTTATTGAAAAATGAACTCTTAGCTAATATGATTTATGCATACTAAAGGATTCTAAAAAATGGAGTTTGTATGCAAAACAAAGAACCTCGATTCCAAACTTGATTTTTCAAAATCATGCACAAGAACTTAGGTTTCGAAAACACAATTTGAGTTCTAAAAAACATGCAGGATGTAGTTTTTGAAAATCAATAGCATTTTCAAGTCTGAGGTCCAGGTTACTAAGTCCAGTCTAAGCTGAACGAGTGTGTGATCAGGTGACTGATGTTGGTAGTGCTTTCCATCAAATTAGCAATACAAAAATCCTAACAATCTCCCCCTTTGCAATTTGATGGCAACTCAGTCGATCACAACACTTCTAGGGCTTCAGGTCTTGAAGTCTCTGGAGAGCAGCTTAACCTTGGTTTTCTCCCCCTTCGTTAGAGCTTTCTCCATGCTCTAAAGCTTTGTTAAGTGCTCTGAACTCTTTTTAAGATCCTTGGACATATCTCCCCCTCAGTTAGATCTGATCTTCTTTAACTCCCCTTTAGTTTGATCTTCTCTCCACCTTTGATTGATACCAAGAGAGGATCTTCACTCCCCCTTTGTTTGATCTTCTCTCCCCTATGTCTGATATTCTCTCCCCTTTGCCATTGAATTGCAAAGGAACCTGTATACATGAGAAAAGAAATACCTTTCAGTAGCACCTGTTATCAATAGAAATAGAAAATGAAATGCCGAACAGGCTATCATTTATATGGGTTGATTATGCTTTGTTTGAATGAAACTAAGATAACAGATAATTATATAGATTCAAAGCATCATAGCCATTCACCATAACAAGAAGAGAATAATAAATGAAACTAAAGATTCATTGATTTAATTTTGAAGATTAGTACAATTTCATTTACATATTACTTGACCAATACAAAAATCAAAATCAAAAACAAAATCATGGCCAGTAATATAGTCAGAGAGTTTTATAAACAGAAAATACATCAAAAACCCCATAATAAATTCCCCACAAAAAGAGAAAAACCCTCCTACGAGCTAAGGAGAATCTGCAGGCGAAGGAGGCATCACATCATCATGCCGCCTACAGCTACCAGAGATGTTCGAGAGATATCTTAAGGTCTTCTTCATCATGCCAGATACCTCTTGACGGAACTCCTGAAACTCGGCTTGCATGGAAGACACCACGTGCTCAACAGATGTCATACGGTCTTCCCAAGCTGCGCTGAGGAGGAGGCTGATGGGGTTGAGGAGGAAGAGGGGGCTCTTGAAGAGGAGGCTGATGAGGCTCTGGTGGAGGCTGAACAGGCTCTGGAGGAGGCTGATCATCTCTTGGATCTGCAACTGCAACGTCTGCAGCCTCTACCTCCGCATCTCCTTCTGCTATTGGGTTCAGTCGCTGTGGAGAGGTAGCTTCATCAAGAGAATATTGGTCTTGTTGAAAACAGTTGTGGTCTCCGGTCTCTCAGAAGCAGGAGGAAACACTCCATATGAACTAGCGAGTTGGGTCATCAGGAACCCAAATGGAGCTGCACAGGGCTGAGAGCCTGTGATAACTCTAATAATATGATGCATGGTAATAGAAGGGAGACACATGGGGACACCTGAGATAACATTGTATAAAATGTTTGCCATGTATGATGTTACCTCAGTCCTGTTCCCTTTCCTCGGGTAAATGGAGTGAGTGAAATGCTGTGAATAATCCGAAGAGGAGGAATCATGGAGGAGGCCTGGAGAAAGTTTCTGGCTGACCAGACCTCAGGGTGTCCACACAGAGAAGTGGTGACAGAGTCTCTCTCATCAAGGGGTAAAACATCAGAAATGAACTTGGGTCCAGAAGACCTGGGAATACCCATGATGGAGGAGATAGTATCAATGGTGACCACTTCTTCACCATGCATGAATCTAATGGTGAAGGAGTTCGCAGAGGTGGCACAGATAGATTCATAAAGGCCATGGACAGAGGAGGCAAAAGTGTTGCCACTCCAGGTCAGGATACTCCCCCAGCCAATGGCTTCAAGGAGAGCAGATGTTCAATGATACACAATTTCTCTACGATGATCCCTTTGCTCCTAAAGGATTTGACAACTGATGATGGAGCATGAATAGGGTTGAATCGAATCACAGCAGGAGGAGGAGGAGCCTTGGGAGAAGACGAAGGAGATCTGTGAGAGGAGGATGCTTGTCCAGTCTTGGACTTTTTGCTAGGCCTCCTGAAGGTCTGTTTAGTGCGAGCCATAAATGGTCGGAGATATCAGTGGGGTAGAAGCTCACACAAGGCTGACAGCCTAGACAAATGCCTTTAAAAGATTTGAAAAATTGGTTCAGACAATTTGTCAAACAGTTGGAGTGCTCACTATGAGGCTAAGAGATTTACAAAATTCAAAAGCCCAATAGAGTGCTCTGCAGGCTACACACACTCCACAGAGGTGAAGGAAGAGACAGCAATAGAGAGAGAACACAGAGGAGAAGGGAAACCAGAAAAACAGTCCACAAATTTGGACTTCAGCAGCACAGACCTGGGACGATCAAAGGGATGGGCTGATGAGTCTGCCAGAGAGTTTTACACAGCTTGGAGCAAAGTGTAATAGCTAAGAGAGAGAGAGAGAACAAGAGAATGAAGAAACAGGGAGAGAGGGAAACAGGGACCAGCTGCAAACCGACGATAGGGAGAATGAGAGAGCCAGACGAGAGAGAGAGACAGCAGACGAGAGAGAAACAACAGAGAGAGAGAACCAGATGAGGAGAAGAAGAGAGAGAGGAGGAAAACCAAGAAGTAGAAGAGGAGGAAAGACCAGCTGAGAGGTTGGGAAGGAGGGAAAGCCAGACAGGGCGGTCGACCTGCTGAAGGAGGGAAGGATGGAGGGATTGAATGAAACAGAAACAGAACAGAAGACAGTATATTAGTTGCTGGGCCCGTGTGGCCGGTCGACCGGCCAAGCCACTCGGTCGACCGGGCCAACAGGGCTGGCCTGACAACAGAACAGAAACAGAGATAGGGAAATGTCCTGAAAAAATTCAGGGACAACCTCCACTGAAACTACCCCTACCCCAGCTATCCTACAAGCTTAAAAGAAGTAGAAAAGAGATTTTATAACATCATTTCTACAAAATTCCTTTTGAAATACAAAAAGCCTTGTAAGACTAAGAAAGAGTTTTCAAAAACATTTAATTTGATAAAAACTGATTTAACTAATAATTCAATCAAATTTAAATACATTTGAAAAACAAATCAATTGATTTAAATAGATATAACTTTGATAGAACTTTTTCAAACCAAATTGATCAACAACATGCATTTTATCATAACTATTACTATCAAAATCAAAATGCATTGACACCAAATAAACCTAAAATGACTAAAGCTAAAAACCAAAAGAAGATACTAAGAGAAGTACAAAGCACTAGACTGAAGACCATTAACACATATGACTATGAAAAAAGAATGGTCCTATCTAATTAAGATCACTTAGTATTTATCTAAAGGTCTAACCTTAGGTATCCATCTAAGGTCTTGGACTTTTTAGTCTATTTTAGAAATCCTACCAACTAAGAGAGAAGGAGATTTGACTTGATAAATTTTTAATTTAGACTTATCACCATTATGTTTAGATTTTACTAAATTTAGCTTAGGTTGGTGAATAGTCTTTTGAAGTTGGTGTTTCTTCTTCTTAGGGGATTGAGTTCTCTTCTTCTTATTTTCTCCCTTTAATTGACTTTTGAATTTTAGATTTAACTTTGCAATTTTATTCAAAAGTTCTTTCATATGATGACTTAAGGGAGATTGATTGAGAACATTTTTGTTGATAGATTCTTTTATAATTGGTTTAACTTGTTTAACCTTTTTAGAATCTTTCTTAGGAGACTCCTTTTTAATTGCTTTAACTTGTTTGATTTTCTTGGAGTCTTCTTTGATATTTAGTGTCTTACCCTTCATAGAGTTTGATTTTACTTCTTTAACTTCAAAGATGGATTTAGACACATGGCTTCTTCTTAATTTGCACTCAAACCTAAAATGCCCTTCAATCCCACAATAATGACATTTTGATATGGGCAAGGGAGAATGAGTGCTAGAGAATGAGGACTCACCTTTCACAAAAGTGTTTGTGAATTTAGGGTCATGTGAAATATTCCTATTGTAACCAAGACCCGTCCTATCTCTTTGAGATTTACCCAATCTAAATAATTTTTCAAATTTCTCTTCACCTTGGGTAAATTTGCACTCATACTTTTGTTTATAGCTTTCAAGTTGAGTGACTTGCTTTTTAAGGGTTGAATTCCCATTTTTAACCATTATGAGTTCATTTTCAAATCCCTTATGTTTGTTTAGTTCTTCATTAGCAAGTTTTAACTCAAGTTTGAGTTTGTTAATATTAGATCCAAGTTCCAAGGATTGCAAACTAATTTGATCATTAGACAAGTTTAATTTGGATTTTAAATAGGTAATGTTTTCATCTTGTCTTTTTAAAGTATCTCTTAGATTTAAGTTATCTTTATTATGCTCATCATTATTTGACTTCACATTATTTAGTTCATGTTGAGCATTAGATAAATCTTTCTTAGAGATATTCAACTTGGATTCTAAAGAGTTAAAGTCTTTGTCTTGCCTTTTTAATTGATCTTTTAGTTCTAAGTTTTCCTTATTTAGTTCATCACATCCTATCTTTAAATCATTTAGTTCATCTTGAACAATAGATAGGTTATGTAAAGAGATCATGAACGTAGATTCTACACAATTTATTAATTCTTCTTTCTCTCTAAGTTCATCTTTTGAAGAGACTAATTCCTCATTTAGTTTTTTAGATTCTTCTTCTAATCTTTTATTTTTCTTGTTAAGCTTTAGAGACAATGTATACAATTCATCATAAGCTTTGTGTATATCATGTTCATTTTCATCATTTTCTTCTTCGTTAATGTCAATTTGAGATTCATTAATTTGAAGGTTTGAATCTCCAATGGATGGAAGAAATAGGGATCTAGAAGAATCTACACAAGAATCTATATAACTTAAAGTAGTGGAATCCATTCTAATGGTTTTCTTGACAACACAATACTAGGGTTTTGACTCTAGGCTTTTACACCTAATCAAGAGTTCTAAAAACACTTGATCCTAAAATAGAGCACGAGGCTCTGATACCAATTGAAAGTCCAAGATCCTAACCCTAGAGGGTGGGGGGGGGGGGGGTGAATAGGGTGAACTACACTTTATGACTAATCAAGGCTAATTTTAACTTTAATGAAAACAACTAGTCACATAAGATGATTTACCAAACAAGATGCGGAAGCTAACAAGAGAAATCACCACAAGCATACAACCATACACAAAGATTTATAGTGGTTCGGCCTTAATGCCTACATCCACTACTGCTTTGTGTTCCAACACCCCACCGGATTTCCACTATTTATGCTTTTCAAAAGGCTAAGCAATAACCTTTACAATGATGTTTTTCTAGGTTAAACAACAACCTATCAATGTGCTTTTCTAGGCTAAGCAATAACCTTTACAAGATGCTTTTCAAAGGCTAAGCAATAACCTTTACAAGATGCTTTTCAAAGGCTAAGCAATAACCTTTACAAGATAAAGATTTCTTCTCAAAGAAGTGTCTAAACAAACACTCAAAGAGATACAATTTAAGCTCAATACATTTGCCTCTTAAATAGGCTGATATGAAAGTTTAAATCAAGTTACAAACATACACAAACAATTAGCAAAGGTGTGTGCTCAAAGTGTATGAATGTTTACTTCAATCATTTTCTAAAAAGAAGCTCACAAATGAATGCTTGATGCATTTGAAAATCTAAGCACTGAAAATGATGATTGAAGTTATAAACCAATCACATGTAGAAATCAAACAACTTGGAAAGACATGTTACACAAGTTGTATGAAGTTTTAAAGTTTAAAAAACACATGTGATTGGGATGAGGATGTTTGCAAAACAAACTAGTATTCCAAGGTTATATTATGTTTGCAAAACATCTCAACTAAAGCTAGAAATCATGCACATGTGAGAATACAAAGATTAGAACATGCATGATGTTAAATGAAATGAAAATCAAAGTTATTTTAAAAGATATACCTCTTTAAATCTCAAACATTTGATTTCCAATTAGCCTCTAGCTATCCTAGGTTGTTCCTCTTCTTTAGGCTTCAAAATGGTTCAAAAATTGCATCCCAACAGCCATTTCAAAGAAAGGAAAAGAAGGGACTTTTATACAAGAAACAGCCCAACGGCTAGTTGGCCCGGTCGACCCCAAGCCCACGCGGTCGACCGGGTCCAACGGTCATATTGGCCCAACGGCTATAAGCCCGGTCGACCGGCTACACTGGCCATAGCTGAGTTCAGTTGAATTTTTGAAAAAGTGATTTATTGAAAAATGAACTCTTAGCTAATATGATTTATGCATACTA
This sequence comes from Camphora micrantha, assembly GCA_003546025.1. Lineage (NCBI taxonomy): Eukaryota > Viridiplantae > Streptophyta > Magnoliopsida > Laurales > Lauraceae > Camphora > Camphora micrantha. The sequence goes on from QPKB01000482.1 coordinate 22,430, forward strand.
AAAGGATTCTAAAAATGGAGTTTGTATGCAAAACAAGAACCTTGATTCCAAACTTGATTTTTCAAAATCATGCACGAAGAACTTAGGTTTTCGAAAACACAATTTGAGTTCTAAAAACATGCAGGATGTAGTTTTTGAAAATCAATAGCATTTTCAAGTCTGAGGTCCAGGTTACTAAGTCCAGTCTAAGCTGAACGAGTGTGTGATCAGGTGACTGATGTTGGTAGTGCTTTCCATCAAATTAGCAATACAAAAATCCTAACAAACCGGCCAAGTCCCGGTCGACTCAGAGTTGTAACTTTAATTCAATGAAAAGTGTTTTGGTCAAGTTCCAGAGAACCCGACCCTGTGTCACCGGTCGACCGCGCCCCCTGGCCGGTCGACCGCGTGAACTGCAGGAACAGTCATTCCCGCAGTGCAGCAGGTCATCCAACTGGGACCAAACCCAGTGTCCCCGGTCGACCGCGCCCCTTGGCCGGTCGACCGTGTGAACTGCGGAAATCAGAACCCAGTTCTGATTTCTGCAGTGCACTGGTCCATTCATTCTTCCTTTCTTTTCTACATCCTTTCCAACCTAATTAGCAAATTAAATACATGAACATACATGCTATCAAGGCTCACAATGGGGCATTTATTTCATACTTAAACAAGTCATTAACATAGCAACCCATTTCAAAATCCTTCAAACCCAATCTTATCAAAACAAATCCAAACTTCAACAAAAGCAAGACTTAATTAAAAGTAATGAAATCTGAAAGTTTGGAAAGCTATTGGACATGCTTGCATTCTCTAAAATAAGATCAAAACATAAAAACCTAGTAAAACAAAGCATTAAAACCAAATAACAAATCCATAGATCCACATGCATAAACAACCTAAATAGATTACATGCCTTAACCAAAAGAAAACAAGACTCTTCTTCAAGCACTCCAAACCAAAAGTCCAAGCCAAGAACTACAAACAAATCCCATGAAGTCCATTCAAAAACTCACCCAAAAATGCAACCAAGCAACCCACTTCGAAATGGTTGCTATAAGTTAGAAAAACATGATCTTTAGGAGTAGAAAGAACTCTATTGAAGAGATGGTTGAAAGCTCTTACCTAGAGGTGCCCAAACAAGATGTGAAGAAGAAAATGGAGATCTTTCCCACCAAGAAGCTTCAAGAAAATGGTATCAATGGAAAGCTTGTCTTGAGAGGAAGAAGATGATGGTTTTAGAATTTCATTTGGAGACTCATAGCTCTAGCATTCAAGAAGAGAAGAAGAGGGGAAAAAGAGGGTTTTCAGCCCTAGGTCAAGAAAAAGTTGCAGGATTTTTGTGGAATGGGGAAAGGGAGAGGGGAAAAGGGCTTAAGTGCTAGACAAGTGGGTCCCTCTTAGTGCCAATCTTGCATGAGTCAAAACATGGTCTTGCGGGCCTCAAATGAAGTCGACGAAGAAGGATAAAACGATCCTTGAAATATCTAGTTTCCAAAAAGTATATTTTTGACATGGTTTTGGGATCTCGAAAATCGTGTCCAGATTTGAGTGTGAAAAGGCTATTTTACCCTTTTGGTTCAAAACTTGAGTTCCTGGGCTACAAACACAAATGGGCTAAACACGAAAGTTGCACATAATCATAAAACCAATCAAATGAAATGAAAATCACGATTAATACAAAACCAAACTCGATCTTCCCACGCTTGCACGTACACCTAGGCCTTCCTGAGTGTGCCTAGTTAACATTAAACTTTCTCGAACTCCCCAAAGCTATAATCATGACTAAAACTAATCACATTCTAACCCACGATAACTAAACCCAATCAAGACTAAGCACACACTAAGCAAACACTATAGGGTTAATCCTGGGTTGGGGTTTGACCACCCCATCCTAATGTCCATCCTGCCTGCCCCCACCCCCCAATCCAACGGCGCCCCTTTTCCAAAACCCATTTCCCCCTTTGTCCCTCTATCTATCTTGGTCTCTCTTTTCCAAAACCCTTTTTCAGAAGAGGAGAGAAGAACCCTTTTCCCCATTTTCCAAAACCCTTTTCCAACATCTCCCACCCATCGTCTCAGGCAGCAGTCCCATGGCCCATTGGCCCCCATCAATCATCATCATCCTCCATCAATGCACGCAGTGCAGACCCACCCCTGATCAATGATCCCTCTCATCTATACTTCTCTCAGTCTCTCTCGCCTAGAACTCCCAAACGCAGCGACCATCACCAATCACCATCATCCGCGCCCATCATCCTCCATCGAGGAGTCCGCCACCGCCAGGTACACCTACCTCTCTCATTCTCTGCTACTTGTTCATGAATATCTATCGAGATCTGGCTGTATTGTTTTACATGCGTTTGATTCTTCTTTTGTTGTAATCTCATGTAAGATCAATCACTACATTGGAATTGATGTGATTGCGATTAGTGAGACCTTTGACATTTTACATGAATATCTATCTACTTTTGTTTTTTTTGCCGATGAAAAACAAAAGCGTCGGTAAAAGTCTTTTTATTTTTATATATTTTTTTATTTTGCCCAAGAAAAAAAACGTCGGTAAAAGTATTTATTTATTTATTTATTTTTCTTTTTTATTTTGTCAACGAAATAATACTGTCGGCAAAAGGTCAATTTTAATATGAGGTGGAAAATAAATATTGAAATGAACTTTTGGCGACGTTTTTGTGAAACGTCTGTAAAGTTTAATTTTATTTTTAGTAAAATTAAAAATTAGAGACCTTTATTGATGAATTTATTTTTTACCGATGAAAATTAGCGTCGGAAAATTTATTACCGACGTTTAATATAAAACGTCGGGAAAGGTTGTTGACTCTTTACTTATTTTTAAATAATAAAAATAATTTAATTTTGACCAACGAAAACTAATTTTGTGTGACGAAATATGAACTTCGGTAAATCCACTATTTTTCCCTCTCCCGCCTCCCACCAAAAGCCCTCTTTTATCTCTCTCCCTCTTCCTATTTTCTCCCTCTCCCACCAAAAGCCCTCTTTTATCTCTCTTCCTCTCCCTCTTTTCTCTCTCTTGATCTGCGCTTCTCTCACTCTCTGTCTCGCTCTCTCTACTCTCTCTCTCTCTCCGTTATTTCTCTCTCTCTGTCTCGCTTTCTTTGCTCTCTCTCTCTTTGTCTCGCTCTCTCTCTCACTACAACAAAAAAACGCCATTAGTGACACCCTTTGGTGACAAAAAATCAATGTTGACATGGAACGCACACAAAGGTGACAAAAAAATTTGTTGCTTGTCATGGAAAATCTTTAACCAAGGTGCCAAATAAAGAGGAGATTCGGTGACAAAAAATTTTGTCACCGAAAGACAAAATTTTGGGTGACAAGTACAAACTTGTCATTGAAAGATCTAAATTTCGCGCTGGCGGCCCCCTCCTCATTTAGGCACGCTTAAATTTTTTTTGTTGAAGAGCAAAACGACGTCGTTTCATGGAGGCAATAAAAATAAGATAAGTTAGGTGAACGAAACGACGCACACTACGTCAAAACAAGGAATTCCCGACACATGAATGACTGTGGACTCGACTCATAGTGGCTGTCACATTTTTGTGATGGATTATTTGCACTTGACGACGGTCCAGGGCAGTCCATGTTGAAAAAGGTCAAAATCCCATATCCACACTGGCTCCCACTAAATGACACCCTCCTAGCTCCTCCCCTCCCTCCAAAAACCGAAATCCCACCCCTCCCCTCTTCCAACACCACCATCTATGCTGGCTCCCTCCAATAGACGATTCCTCCTCCATCAAGATCGCAAATGTCCGAGCCCTAACCCTTGTCATCTCTCACGGGATATGTAACATCCCGAAATTCCAAGGTTGTAATTAGCTTAGTTAATTGTATTTTTAGATAATTAAGCTCGTTTATAAGCCAAATAGGTCTGATTAATCATTAGGATCGCGTGTGTGAAGTTGGGTTGAGATCCGAGCCCATTTGGGTACAGTAGGGGTGTGTGTCGCTATTTTCGAAAAGTTCCGAGGGCTTTTTAGTATTTTCCGCTTTTCGAGATTTTGGCACCATCGGGAACCCAGCCCGCCCCCTCTTTCTCGCTCTTTTTCCCCCTTTCCTTTCTTCATTCATTCTCTGTTTCTCTCTTTCATTCTCTTTGTTTCTCTTTCTTTCTTTTTCTCTCATCTCTCACTACACCCTCCTTGCTGCCAACGAAATTACCCCCACCCATTCCACCATTTTTCCCTCCATTTCTTTATTTGTTTTTATTTTCTCCCTTGCTGCTAACATGGACTAACTCTCCCCCCACCACACCCCCCACCCGCACTTTTCTTTCTCCTTCTCCCTCCTTGCTGTGAACATGGATCAGCCCCACCCATCTCACCCATCTCGGTTGGGGATGGGAACATTTTTGTCTAAAGATTCAAATGTTTTTCAGAAACCCTTTTTTTTTTTTAGGTCTGAACAAGGAGTTTTGGATTTTTTTTTCTAACTGTCTCTTATGCTTTTGGGTTTTATTGATAGGATTATGTACCCACAATTTTTGACAACTTCAGTGCTAATGTTGCTGGGGATGGGAACATTGTCAACTTAGGCCTCTGGGTTACCGTAGGTATTGGATTCTGATGCTATGTCCTTCACAGGCATTTTAATTATAATATTATGTGTTTTTCTTTAGCTTTGTATCTATAACTTTCTTTATATATTTTAATTTGTTTGCTTCCCCTTTAGTTTGTGAAGGATATGATTCTCATGTTTGGATCTTATGGATTGCAGGAATTTTTGGATATGCTTAAGGATGTGATTCTCCTTTAGTTGAAGAGGCGTACAGTGATGGTATGTTAATTGCTTAGTTCAGCTAAATGAAGCACCATTTTGGTGTTCCACATCATTTTAGTATAAATAATGTGGGAAGTTCCAAGTGACTGCTCCAGTTGTTTGAATCATCTCTCAACTTAAATCATCCATGGACCATGTTGATAATTTTATATTTTAGATGACATGTTTATCGTTTTCCACGACAAAATCATGATGCTGGCCATTGATAATTTTTATTTGTGAATGCTATTGTTATTGTTTTCGTATTTATCTAAGTTGTGAGGATTGGTAGATCATGAAGATGTTGGTAGGTAATTCCACATTGTGAATGCTACTGTTATCACAGTATCTGAAAGGAACCTTTCCTATTCACAGATGTTTCTAAGTGTGTACGTTTATTTATTCTTTTATGGAGAAAAATAACCTTTCATCACTTGTATATTGGTCATTGATTTAATTCATTTATAATGCATTTTTTGCCTCAATTTATGATCAGCCCCAACCATATCATCAAACGTTGAGTGGAGTTACCAAAGGGCTTCCATTACTTGTATCATGGAAACTATTTCTTTTCCATTTCTAGGATTGTTGGGGCAAATTGACTGATGATGGGCATATATGGTGATTCTCAATGTGGTCATTTTTTGTTGTTATGTCCGCTTATATGCAAGGAGGTCTTGTTGCGATTTTATACAGGTAGGTAACTATCGAGCTGGAGTTACTTTTTGGCAGCCACTAAATTGATGATTTCATTTCAAAGGATGAATGTGAAAATACTATACTAGTTAGTGTATTATTTTGATATGAAAATGGCTGATTTTAGAAGATTTGGTATTTAAGATTTGAACAACTTTTCTGCAGGGTTTTATGTCCTTGTTAGCTGGAAACTTTATGTTCATGGATGGTTTTATGAAATGGATTTCTTACTTCAAGTTTAATTGAATTATTTTCTTGGATTGCAAGGGCTGTTTTCTCAATGATTAGGTTCAGGTTATATATGATTTTTGTGTGGGAAAATGGTTAAATGCTGGCTCATTTCAAGTTGTATTTTGTAGTTTGAGATTTCAGTTCTATTCTAGAAAAGATGAAGACTCAATTGGAAAAATTCTGTGTTCATGCATTGAAATTCTGAAATTTTGCTTTCTTTTCTCTCTGATATGTGAAACGGGGATAATTTGGTGATGTTTGGTGGTTGAATGAAGTTGTTAGGAAGTGATTTGAATTCAGTTTTGAATGGTTTGGAGGAAGGATGAATCTGATTGCAGAAAAATACGGAAAAGAAGTGCAGAATTCAACACAGAAATCAGGCCAGAAATCAACACAGAACCACGCGCCTGGGTCCAGCCCAAGCCTATTTCAGGCCTATTTTCTGGGCTGTTTTCAACCCATTTCCTGGGCTGTTCCCAGCCTGTTTCAGGCCTGTTTCCAGCCCATTTTCAGGCCCATTTCAGGCTCCTTTTCCAACCCATTTCCCCCATTGTTTGAGGCCCATTTAGCCCCTATTGATGCATGGAAGTCTGAGCTGCTCATTTTCCATTATTGCTATTGTTTAGCCTGATTTCTATTTTGTTTTTTAGGAGAATGCCCAAAAGAATGTACTTATGCAAGAAAAGTAGTTCGTTGCAAAGAATGCTACAAGTTAATTGGGTTCCACCATAACAATTAGACTCAGCTAGCAGTAAACATTAACATTGGAAAAAGTTAAAGCCACAACAAATGTGATGGAATTGACTCTTTGGTTGTCATTTTTTTTAGAAATGGAGTGGATGAAAGTAGTTAGAAGGTTATTTGAGGTGGATGTGCGATGTATGGATATTCAAATATTATAAATTTAATATTTGAGTTTAAGATAGTCCATTGATTTCAATTTTAGATTTTGTGAACAATTTGGTGATTGTTTTCTATGAATGTGTATAGGTGTGAATGCTACAGTTTATGAGCTTCCTGTTAGCTGTTTTTGGTGTAGTGTTTTGTCTCTATTGGTAGTTTCTTTAACAAATTTTTTTCGTCTTCCTTTATATTAAACGCGACAAAATTATTTCGTCTCTATTTCTTATATTTATGACAAAATATTTGACTCTAATTTCTTCCTTTAATGACAAAATATTTTGTCATTAATTAGTTACAGGTATGTTCCCACAGAGTCGATTGGAGACAAAAAAAAATCGTCATCCACTGGTAGTTTTTTTGACAAAATTTTTTCGTCTTTCTTTATATTAAATGCGAAAAAATTATTTCATCTCTACTTCTTATATTTATGACAAAATATTTTTGTCTCTAATTTCTTCCTTTAATGAGAAAATATTTTGTCACTAATTACTTACAAGCATGTTCCCAATAGAGTATATTGGAGACAAAAAATCATCACAAATTTATCTTTTTCAATGATGAATTTTTTTTTCCGTCTCCAATACCTTTTAGCGACAAGGCTTTGGCAACAAAAAGGGCGACGAAAAATTTTCGTCTTAATTAGTTT
>QPKB01000483.1:0-29670 GCA_003546025.1 Camphora micrantha
AGGATAAGGAAGAACAGGAAGAGGTGGATTTCGGATAGTAACGTCGAGTGGTAGTTGTTTATAGATGGCGCATCTAACTCGCGATGATTGGGTGCTGGCTTTGTGCTCATTACGCTAGACGGAGTGGGTGATCAAAAGAACTGTGACATTAGGCTTCGTTGCATCAAATAACGAGGCAGAATACAAGGCTCTACTGTCAGGCTCCGAACCACCAAAGAACTCAAAAATCAGGCGATGGATAGTCCATTATGACTCGCAATTAGTCGCAAACCAGCTGACTGGTGAATATGAAGCTCGCGATGATCGGATTATGGCATATGTCGAGAAACACATACTATTGATCCAAGAGAATTGGAAAGGTCAAGGTAACACAGGTGGAGAGGAGAATACACATGTTGATAGCTGGTACCCGTCAAAGGACCCTGAGGTTCGGACAGAAGGGCAAATTGTCAAGGAATTTATTGGTCCATACGAGATTTGAGCAAAAATTGGGACGTTGCCTATAGGCTTGCGTTACCGCCGAACTCTCAGGGTTCACACAACGATTTCATGTCTCCATGCCTTCAGAAAAATTGTTTCTAGTCCTTCTATATTTTACAGCACGAGCCCTTGGAGATTCGAGAAAATGCTTCATATGAAAAAGCTTTGACCAAGATATTGATACCAAGGAGCAAGAGCTGAGAAATCGAACAATACATGGGTCAAGGTATCTGGGAAAATCATGGAACCAGAAGAAGCCACCTGGAATTGAGAGATCAAGTTCAGAGGATATATCCAACTGTTACCAGAGGTAAAGTTTAATTTATTTTGCGGACCAAATATCCTAAGGGTGGAGGATGTCAAACCCCAACCCAGATTAACCCGAATATATTTTCTTAGTGTGTGCTTAGTCCTAAGTGGGTTTAGTTACCGTGGTTACATTTATTTATTCTTAGTCCTGAGGCATAGTTTTGGGGAATTTTGAGAACATTTAATTTAGTTAGACACACTCAGGAATGCCTGGGTGTACGTGCAAGCATGGAAGATCGTGTTGAGTTTTGTTGTTAATCGCGATTTTATATTTCATTTGAATGGTTTTATGATATTTACAACTTTTTGTGTTTAAGCCGTCTGCATTGAGAGCCGAAACTTCAGTTTTTGCCAAAGGTTAAATTATCTTTTCACCCAAACTAGACACACTTTTCGAAATCTCAAAAAACCTGTCAAACCATACTTTTCGGAAACTAGATATTTTAAGGATCATTTATCCTTCTTCGTCAACTTCATGGGCCCGCAAGTCATGTTTTTACACACATGCAAGAATTAGCACTAATGGGTCCCACTTGCAAAGTACTTAAGCTAATTTTTCCCCTTCTCTCCCCTTCCATTACAAATCTCTACAACTTTCTTGACCTAGGCTAAAACCCTTTTTTTTCTTCACTTCTTCCTCTTGAATGCATGAGCTAGAGACCTCCAAAAGAAATTCCAAGATTAGCATCTTCTTCCTCTGATCCCAAGCTTTCTATTGAGTTATTTTCCTTGGATTTCTAGTTGGCGCCAGCTCTCCCTTTCCTTCCTTGTTCTTTAATTTGGGCACCTTAGGTAAGAGCTCAACCATCTCTTCAATGGAGAGATTCTTTTGACTTTAAAGATCTATGTTTTTCTAACTTTCAACACCATTTCGAAATGGGTTTTCATGCGTTCTTTGCATTTTTTGCGTGAGTTTTTGAATATTTTTTATGGGTTTTTGTAGTTCTTGGCTTAGTTCTTGAGTAGATGTGCCTGAAGGAGATTCTGTTAGCTTTTGAGCAAAGGCAAAGTAATCTCTATAGGTGATTGTGCAATTTGTGTTTATGGATTTATCATTCTCTCTTGAAGTTTGCATATGATTTGTCGTTGGGTACTAATGTTATGTTTTGTTAGACTCCTATCTTGTATTCTTATCAAGTTATGTGTGATGTTGAGTAGCTTTCCAAATTTTTTCAGATTTTCTATTTGTATGTAGCCCACCCTTTAGGACATTTGGATTGTTTTGATAAGAAATGGGATTTGACTGTTTAAGATTATGGAATGATGGTATTGGAATGTAAATTTGACCCTTGGAAAGCATGGAGGCTCAGGGGATTTCAAGTGGTCTAAGTGTAAGACGGGAAGAAATGGATTAGAGCCATCTATGAGAAGATGCAATTTCTGCATTCGCGAGCACAGGCAGAAGCCTGTTCGCTCGAAGCGACTTTGGTTTTCGCTCAAGCGACCAGGCCACTGCTGGTCCGAGCGCAGACAAGGGCTGTCCGCTCGAGTGACCATTGGTTCGCTCGAGCGACTATCCACTGTCTGGCCAGTTTCAAGACAGAACCTTGGTCGTCCGAGCGACCTGATGTTCGCTCGGAGCGAACTGTCCAGACCGCTCGAGCGACCTGTCAAATCCCATTTTGGAATTTTATACCTTTGTTATACCTTTTAAAGATTGAAAACTAGGGCTATGTTAAGGACTTTAAATTGATATTGTGTAAATGGAACTCTAAGTTACGATTCAACTTTGAGGACACCAATTCTCTTATTTTAACAATGGAGTCCCAATTACACAAGGGTCAATGAATGGCTTAGCATATACTTGATGAAATTATTGTGTTTTGAACTTTGGTTTAATACAAAAGTAATATCGTGTACCCGTTTTGAATTCAAGTTTTAAGCTCGTTTGAAGATTTGTTTCACGTACCTAATGGGGATCACTTCTAAGTTGTGTGCATACACATTATGCATTCGTGCTAGCCGTGCCTTGTCTTGTTTTTGATAAATGATTTCCCCTTATTTCGACGTTTCGGACTGTGTTCGCGTGTTTGTACATTCATGAATTCAAGTAAACACCACAGAGCTGGGACTGCCCTTTCAGTCTAATCCACTGTCCGGGTCCTTAAACATGTTAGACTATCTGCCAGATTAGTCGTGTATTTTATAACACATCGTGTGTGTCCGGTTCTGCGGCCGGAATCCCGTATTTGTGGGAATCGTGTCTTGTTATATTATATATATCGTGCTCGTCGTGCGTGCTTACTCTTTTCGTTATATATGATAGAGAAAGGATGGGCTCTTTGTGGATTTACGATCATGATATATTATGTTTCATGCTAGTTTGTCTCTAATTTTGAAATGTATTTCAGTCAAGTATTTATTTTAAGTTCAGAAAATTATTTTATTATGTTTTCGATTAAACATTATTATTCCATGCTCATGCCTAAATTGATTACCTGCCAAACCGTTGTATTTGATGCTTGTTATTTGGTGCCCAGGTGCAGGCAGTTTTGCCTTTGAGGAGAGTGCCGGAGGAGGCTGTTGAAGCCCCACCCCAACTCGCGAGTGGCAACCCGACGACGTCATCTAGACATCGGGACGTGTCATGAGTTTGTATTTATCACATTTTGGGTTTTGTATAACTTTTGTATTGTATTGGCCTTTGTTGGCCTCTTATTTTGGGATGTAACAATTAACACACCTTGATTTAATCTTGTAACTTGAACTACGATGGAATGTCAATGTTAATAACTCCTCTTCTGATATTTTGGTCTCTGATGATGTATATGTTCATATATATGTTATGATGTGATTGCTACACGTTCTGCCTGAATCGTGTGGAGCTAGATATCCGTGTCCTTGGAATCCTCACCGCGGAACATGTGGGAATGAATTATCTTGTCTCTTCAATCATCGTCACGGGGCCCGAGTCTCTGGTCCGGGGTCGTGACATCACATAAGAGCTATCATCCCATGTAATGAAACCCAAAAGATCAACCACCTAACACAGTATTTATAGGTTCGGCCAACGTGCCTACATCCACTCCCGGCGTCCTACTGGATTTTCACTGGTTAAATTAAGTTGAGGTTCACCTCAACCTTACAAATACATCACTATGCTTTTCAAGGCTAAGCATAACCTTTACGACAAGAGGATTCTTTTCTTAAATAAAATGCCTATGAATGATGGATAAGAGACAATGTAAGTAACACTTTAATGCCTCTAAATAGGGCTGAATTGAAAAATGAAATCTCACTCTCTAGACATATGATAGAAAATGTGAAAGTCTATGATTGATGCATATACTAGAAATTACTTATCTCTTTCAAAAGTAAGAATTATAAATGATGCAAAGATCTAGTCATTTATATGAGAAGATTGTATGACAACACATGGATTTTCAAAGTGAAACAAACTTGATTTGAAAAGTAAAATAAATCTAGCAGTTGTAGTTTGAAACAATAAAAACACCTCAGTGAATTGCAAACTATATGATGATGCATAAACTAGAGATTTAAGTTCTAAGCATTTATGGAAACAACATCTCAAAAGATAGACAACTATTGGATCATCTTAAAAGGAAACAAAGATTTAGAAAAGAGCATTGAGTTTAAAATTGAGATAAAGAAAGCACACCCATTTGAAGATCAAAGGTTGAATCAATGAATTGGCTTCATAATCCCTTCAATAATTCTACTAAAAACTTGTTCTTCCTTAGCCTTAAAAATCCCCCAAAGTTCAGCAACTTTTTCAAAACAAAAGGCCACTTTTTATAGAGAAAAAGTTCCCAACGCAGCCAGGCCCGGTCGACCTGGATGGCGGGTCACATGGGGTGACCGGTGCTCAACGGTTATAAAAATGCCCGTTGGAGAGGCTAACGGTCACAAATCCCCGGTCGACTGCAGTGTGCCCGGTCGACCGAGTCCCTTGGCCCGGTCGACCGGCCACATAGGCAGGTCGACCTGGAGATAGCCCATAAAATCCAAAATTTTCAGAAAGATGAAACAATGAGGGCTTCTTTCCAGGGTCTTTGAGGCACAATGAACAAGCTTGGGAAAAGACTTAAAAAGGATGAAAATAGAATGTTAAAGTCATGAAACATTCAAACCAAAATATGGATTTAAAGAGAGAAACAATTGGAAAGCTTGAAATGATTTTTAACTGAAAGATAGAACATTTTGAGATTTAAAACTGAACTAAAAACTTCATGAACTTAAGATAATTAAGATTGAAAACCATGCATATCATTTAATAAAAACAAAGATTATGAATGAGAAATATGCATGAAGATCCTAAGATAAGAACATGAAGAATGAGAGGTCAAGCTATGAAAATGAATGCATCCTATCAAATTGCAACAAAAAAAACTCTAACAATCTCCCCCTTTGCAATTTGATGGCAAACTCTAGAAGCTTGAACTCTCTCTCTCTATCTCCTTTGAACCTTGAACAACAACTTCTTTGGACATTTAAGGAGCTTTGGAGCGGGAGCATTTGGATATTGGAGCTTTGGATTTTCCTTGCGAGAGAGAAACGAAAAACTAAAATAAACAGGGCTTCTCCCCCTCAACATAAACCTTGAATTCCTCCCCCTCAATTGGAGACCACATGATATTTCTCTCCCCCTTTGACATCTAATTGCAAAGGAGCCTGCCCATCAACGAGAAAACACACAACATTGTTAGTAGCACCTGTTTATAAGAGATATAGTAAAAATAAAGTGTAACAGGTGATTAGCCAACAAAAATTTAGAATTCAGGGCAAGGGCCAATGCCCAATTGATGTCTTAATTTTATGAACCGATCATTTCCAAGGGGTTTAGTAAATAAGTCAGCCAATTGGGAATCTGTTGGAACAAAGATTAACTCAATAGTGCCTTGATCAGCATGATCACGCAAGAAATGATAGCGAATGTCAATGTGTTTAGTTCGAGAATGCTGAACGGATTTTTAGAAACTAATGGCACTAGATTGTCACACATGATAGGCATACATTGTTGTGGAACATTATAATCTAACAGAGCTTGTTTCATCCACAGCAGTTGAGCACAACAGCTACCTGCTGCAATATATTCAGCTTCGGCAGTAGACAAGGATACGTAATTTTTCTTTTTGCTATGCCAAGCTACTAAGCAGTTCCTATGAAATAGCAGCAGCCACTAGTGCTTTTCCTATTCATCTATAGATTTCGCTGCCAAAATCTGCATCACTGTATCAAATCAATTGTTAATGAGAGTCAAACAAAAAGAATACCAGATGCCAAACATGAGATCTCCATTAATATAATTGATTAATACGTTGACAGCTTAAGATGAGACTCACCGAGGATCTGATTGATTTGAAACCTAGCACAAATTCCAATACATAAGATAGCATCCGGTCTGCTAGCCTAACTAAAGAGGCTATCCTATCATACTTCTGTAGAGTTTTTTGGGCTACCTTTTTTTACCATGGAGGTTCACTAGGAATTTTAGTAGTAGATCCTATGGATGCAGCTATCTAGATTCTCCCTAAGCCAAACTTTTCACTATTTCTAGAGCAAACCCTTGATTGACAAGGAAAGATACCCATGATCAGTGTGGACTTTAACGTTAATCCTTAGAAAGAATTGTAAGGGTCCTACCAGACTCATTTCAAAAGTGAGCTTAATCAAAGAGTGAGATAAATGCCCTGAGCAAGTTTGATCTGATGTGTGATCCAAAAAACAATGTCATCAACATATATCCTAAGCAAGAAGTATATCTTATATCACGCTTTAATGAAGAGGGTCTGTCGCACATTCTCCGACATTCATATTCATTGTCAAGTAAGTGACTTGTAAGCTCTCATTACGCAGGGCTCTAGGGAGCTTGTTCTAGGCCATAGAGAGCTTTCTTCAATTTATAATAACATAGTCCGGGGTGATGAGGGATCCTCAAAACCTGAAGGTTGAGTAACATACATATCCTTCCTCTATTTCTCCATTTTAAGAAGCACTCTTCACATCCATTTGAAATAGTTTTAATTCTCATGCTACTAGCATAAGCCAAATAATAAATTCGAACGAATAGACTCCAAAACGAGCTACAGGAGCAAATGTTTCCTCAAAGTCAATTCCTTCAACTTGAGCATACCCTTTAGCTACAAGTCTAGCTTTGTTCCTTATCACATTTCCTGATTCATCCAGCTTGTTTTTGAAAATCCATTTAAGTGCCAATTTGACTTTTGTCTTTAGAGAGAGTACAGATCCCCACCTGCTCATTCTTGTTTAAACTGGTTGAGAGATTCTTCTTGCATGGCACAATCATTCCAGACTTGTTTCTGCTTCAGAGAAGTTCTTGGGCTCAATTGTCTGAAAGCAAAAGGAGTAGTGAGCATCACGATTTAATTGTAACCTGTCGTCTCTTGTCCATACACAACCACTCTTTTAGAATGTCTTCTAATGATTATTATCACAAGTTGTGATCTTTTAATAACTTTGTAGCATAGTGGAAATATCGAGGGGATTCATCTCAATTCCTCAGATGGAGTTAAATCGCTTCATTTAAGCGTCTCATCTTCATCATCATGCATACGAGCTTCTAATTATTGAGTTGCTCTTAGACAATGATAACAGAGCTGAGCTATTCCATAACAGTCATGGATCTGAGGTTGAACACCCTATATATACCTGCTTTTCTCAGAATACCCTAAAGAAGATCCCTTCATCATATTTAGATCGAACTTTCCAACCTCGCTCTCTATCTCTTAAAATATAGCACTTACTACCAACACTTTTAAATAACAGATTGGTTCTTTCCATAAATAAAGCTCATAAGTTTGTTAGTGTTCTTTGTCCAGATAAACACGATTAAGAAGATAGCAAGCGTATTGACAGCTCAGCCATAAGTTGAAGCGGCAAGATTTTCTCATTAAGTAAGTTCTAGCATTTCTTGGATAACTCTATTTCTTTTCTTTTAGCCACTTCATTTTGCTGAGTGTGTTTTTTGGAGGCAGAAAATTGATATTGATCCCATGGCTTTCAACAGAATCTGCAAATATTTATTTTTCAAATTTTCTCTCCATGATCACTTTGGCCTCTCACAACATTCTTATCATAAAAAAGCTACATAGAGTATCAATCCTACAACAAACCAGGCAATGCCACTTCAAGCAATCAAGATATTGTCAAGAATCAACAAAATTGCAAGACCTTCAAAACAGCAAAAGGAGGATACGCCTGAAGTTTTAGGCATTCCAGCTGAACAGGTGCTCCTGCGGGACATGTTGAAATATCAAATCTTCTATCAGAGCCTATGGATGCGTCGTCAAAATACTTCCAAAAGGCTTCATGTCAAGTTTCAATCAAACCGACAACGTTTACCCTCCATCAACACTTGAAAAACAAAATCAAGCCTCTCGGCGGCGAAAACCACTGAGGCCATCACTCATAAAACAGAGCACACGGGTGGCTTCCACATGCTTCCAAAAGGCTGCACGTCAAATTTTAGGTCATTACAATAACGTTTGACTCAACTTTGACGCTCCTCCGAAATAAATAAAGCCTACCGGTGGCGAAGCATCCCGGGACCATAACATTCAAATCGGGAGCTAGTGGATCGTCTAAAAATGACTTCAATAAGCTCCTTGTCAAATTTCAAGTCAATCGGACATCGATTAACTGTATATCAAAAGCTCGACACCTTCCTCGCGACCAAAATCAAGTCTAGCAGTGACGGGACCCCAAACGGCTTCAAAAAACCAAACAAAAGCCCATGTTGGTCCTATCTACTGCTCAGGAGCTTCAATCTTAAATTTCGGGTCATTTCCGACATCGTTTGACCTAGTTTTTGACTCTTGATGGGAAATCGGCTACAAAGTCTTCGCATTTCTAAAAATCAGAAACTTTATGCTCCAATTTGCACGGTTTCTCATCAAGTTTTCTTCAAGAGAATTAAGCCAATAAATGAAGGAAAAAATGTCAAGAAAAATACAGGAGAAAATAGAAACACAAAAAGATTGAAAAACGGCCAAAAACAGCGACCAAAAGGAGAAAATCCCCATGGACACTGACGAACTTGCTCCATGGTCGCTGGTGACCCTGGTACATGGTCGCCAGCGACCCTGGAAATTCGGGTCCAGGATTTTGCCGGGTGGCTCGTTTTCTAAGGTCGATACCATACGCTTCGCGCTGTTGGTAGCCTTATGTATTTTATGCTATGTTATAGACTGGATATCTGTCATGCAGTGGCCTAGTCAGCAGATATCAGTCAAATCCAGAACCTGAACATTGTACTGATGTAAAGTGTATTCTTAAATACTTGAGAAGCACTAGAGATTACAAGTTGATTTATAGCAGTGATGAGCTGATTCTAGTCGGATACACAGATTCTGACTTCATGTCAAATAAGGATTCCAGGAAATCCACCTCTGGTTATGTATTTATGCTTGGTGGCGGAGCTATTAGCTAGAGTAGTATAAAATAGGAATGTACCGCTGATTCCACCTCGGAGGCTGAATATGTAGTGGCTTGTGAAGCAGCTAAGGAAACAGTATAGCTTAAGAGATTCCTTATGGAACTTGGGGTGGTATCTTTGGCACGACAGCCGCTCACAGTTTACTATGACAGCAATGGGGCAGTCACTAAGTCCAAAGAGCCCAGAAGCCATTAAAGCCAAAAGCATGTACAGAGGAAGTATCACTTGGTCAGAGAGATTGTGCAGAGAGGTGATATTGCTATTACCTAGATAGCTTCTACGGACAATCTAGTAGATCCCTTTACTAAGTAAGCCCTTGATTACCAAACTCTTTGAGCATCATGTAGATGGGATGGGCATGAGATGTAACCCTAACTGGTATTGAGTCCAAGTGGGAGATAGTTAGATTATATGACTCAATCCATCAGATGATGTAATAAATTGATTAATTTCTTTATTTATCAATAAAATCATGCTTTCCTTTCATGAGACGAATGATGTTTTATTACTTTATGCACATGACCAATACATATGACATAATGATTCATGAGTTGAACCGGGTCCCATTAGTATATTAGATGTGATATATGTGTATGGATGAGATCCACATAGGAGACATGTGTCACAAATCTTATACTTAAATATCTTCACAACCAGTGATGAGACTGGACATCTCTTCTGATAAGGTTGCAGTACTTTGATTACTATGAGATAGTGTGATTTGTATCGATCATCAGAATGTAAAATTCTGGATCACAGTGCTGGTATATTGGATGTATTGAAGGACCATGAGAAGCACCTTATGGAATACTGTCTTGAGTTTAAGGTCTGCTCTCATAATTTCCTAACAATAGGCTCTCAATCCTGAGACATTGATGAATTCAAGTTTCTATCTATTCATTTGCTTTGAGTAATCAATGAGTGAGGCCAACTTGTAGGTCAATACCTCGGTGTCTTGGGTACGTGGGTAAGGACTGTGGAACATCCAATGGTCAAGATGAAATCTATCTAAATTATTCCCTTATGCGAATTAATGGATATGTCATTAGTAAGTGCGAACCCATTTCAATTAAGAGTTAATTGGATGGTACTGATGATCACTGTGATTAATTGAGGCTCAAGGATAATAAGATGTGGATCTAAGATTGGAAGGGACATGTTTGAGGGGATGTTTGGATAACTGCATAATATAATATCAACAAGTTTAAGTATTGTAAGCTTTCGTTATCATAGAATAAAATAGTGTTATATTATCAAATAGTGTCTCTTATAGCGTTTGACAATTTATAAAAAACTCATAAGATGATATACTAAATAAAAAATAGAACGACAGTAATCAATTGACCTAATATAGGACCCACTAATTTGTAATCACATGTGTCAATAATCATGGTAGGACCCACTATTGTTATAAAATCACAAGATTAAATCTTAAAACCTTGAGATCCAAGCAATACTGTTTGATTGAAGTAGGTCCACCAAATGTTGATAGCCATAGTGTAATACTAATACATCTAATGGTGATTATCACAAATGAGCCTATGTATTTTTTTTTTTTTTTTGGTAAAACCTTATCTATTGTCAAGCATCATTGATGAATAAATCTATCTATGAGAAATCATTGTGGGGCCCATTTGATATTGGTAGTCACGTTAACACAAAGGGAGCTACAAATAGTGGGACCCATTTAATGATGACAAACTTCTAACTGCAATCACAAAATTCAATCTTGGTAATTAATTAGAAACCCAGCTAATTTTGTAAGTATGGGACCCACCTAATGTTGGTAATCGTGATGAAGGGTCCCTAGTGTGACAATAGTAAGACCTTTTATAGGACCCCATATTAAATTTGTAAGCATTGTGGGGAGTCATAGTTGCAATAAGGATTATTAATGTTAAAATTTAAAGTGGGCCACTATAATTAATGGTTGCCCATGAGTTCTTTCGTATATAAAATAGATTTTGTAACAAAAGATTATCTTATATAGTATATCCTTGAATAATGTAATATAAAGGTTTTTAGAAGAAAGTGAGATATGGTAATATACTTTCTAAGTTATCTAAACACCTCATTTTTTGGTGCATAGATTATATTATAAACTAGTAGATAATATGACAAAATCTCTTGAAATATCTTGTTTCCAAACACTCATTGATCCAATTGATCCATGGATATTGATAGAGGGACCTACTTGTGGTAATCGGGAAGTTTAGGGTCTTCTTTGTAATTTATTCCTAAGACTGGAATGCAATAGCATTTATATAGTGGTGTTATTTACAATTAACCGTGCGCCCACATTGCACATGAGCTGTGGGGTCATGATGTCCCAGTTTGAGCCAGCTTTCTATGGAATCTCTAGTGGTCCCCACGCTAGCCCAAGTTATTAGAAAAATACTAATCCTACTTGAACTCCAAAATGAATGAATTAGAAAGTTACTATTTCTATTTTAAGTAGGGCTTCTAATAGTAGTTATAGTAAGTTACTAGTTGTTATGGGAGTGAGACTTCTATAATAATTAGAAAGGAGAAAGTTGTTAATTTGTAATGGTAGTTGGTCTTCTATTTCAATCAAGAAAAGAGGAAGTTTGAAAAGCTAGAAAAAAGGAGACTAAAAGGGGCCGGACGTCCCACCTTGGAATTGACGCCCAGCCCTTCTTTTGTGCAATTGTTGCTCACCTCTTTCTCCTCTCTTTCTCTTCTAGTTCCTTGGAGTTTCTAGTTAGGTTTTCTCTCGAAGTTTCCACCAATCTTCTTGAGAAAAGAGATCTGATAGTGGGTCATAGCGTGGAAGACGCCAAGGTCTTGGAGATCCCAAATTGCTTCAAGAAGAGTCCTTGATCAAGTTAATTGTCTTCTCCTCCATTAGAGCACTACCAGGCTCCAAAGGTATAATCTGCTTCTTTATCTGTGTGGGTTATTTTGGTTGCATAGTGAGGCTGATTTCTATATTTTAGATAGGTTATATTGCTGTACATGATTGATGATACGGTGGGATTGCATCCTGGATATGATGTATGGGCCTATGGATACTTGATTCCTGAGTCAAGTGGGTTAAAAGTTTTAAAAATATGTCCACGAGGCCCACCTACTTCCAACAGCAACTAATGAAGCAGTATGGCTCAAGAGATTCATTCTAGAATTAGGGGTGGTACTTTCTGCACAACAGCTGCTCATAGTTTATTGTGACATCAGCGGGGCAGTCGTTTAGTCTAAGGAACCTAGGAGCTGTAAGAGCCAAAAGCACGTACAGAGGAAATATCACTTGCTCAGAGAGATTATGCAGAGAGGTGATATTGCAATCAGCAAGATAACCTCTGTGGTTACAATCTGACAAATCCCTTTACTAAGCCTTTAACCACCAAAGTCTTTGAGCAGCATGTAGACAGGATGGGCATGAGATGCAATCCTGACTGGCATTGAGCCTAAGTGAGAGATTGTTAGTTTCTATGGTCTCAATCCATCAGATGATGTAGTGAATTAATTAATTTCTTTATTTATCAATATAATTATACTTTCATTTCATGAAATGAATGGTGTTATACTACTTAATGCACATAACCAATAAGAATGACATAATAGTTCATGAGATGAACCGGAGTCCACAAGTATGCTAGGTGTAATACATGTGTATGGATGAGATCCACATACGGGAGACATGGGTCATAAATCTTATATTTAAAATATCTTTACAACCAGTGATGAGATTGGGCATCTCATCTGATAAGGTAGCTGCACCTTGATCACTATGAGATAGTGTGATTTGTCTCAATCATCAGAATGTAAGATTCTGGATCATGGTGCTAATATATTGGATGTATTGAAGGACCATAAGAAGCACCTTATGTACACTGTCTTTACTTTAAGGTCTGCTCTCATAATTCCCTAGCAATAGGCTCATAATCCTGAGACATTAATGAACTCAAGTTTCTGTCTATTCATTTGCTTTGAGTCACCAATGAGTGAGGCTAATTGTAGGTCAACACCTCGGTGTCTTGGGTACATGGTAGTAGGACTGTGAGAACATTCAATGGTCAAGATGGAATCTATCCTAATTATCCCCTTGTGCCAATTAATGGAATTATCATTGGTAAGTGCGCACCCATTCCAATTAAGAGTTAATTGGATAGGTACTGATGATCACTATAATTAATTGGGTCTCAAGGATAATAAGATATGGATCCAATTTGGTGGATAGGCCCAATTGATCCATGGATATAGATGGAGGAGCCTACTTGTCGTCATAGGGAAGATTAGAGTCTTATTTGTAATTTGTTCGTAAGACTGGAGTTCAATTGCATTTATATAGTGGAGTTATTTGCAATTAATTGTGGTCCCGGATTGCACATGAGATGTGGGGTTGCGATGTCCCAGTTGGAGCCACCTTTCTATGGAATCCTTAGTGGTCCTGATGCTAGCCCAAGTTATTAGAAAGTTACCAATCCTACTTGAACTCTAAAAGGAAAGGAAATAGAAAGTGACAAATCATATTTGAAGTAAGACTTCTAATTGTGATATAGTTACTAATTATTGTGGAAATGAGACTTCTATTTTAATTGGAAAAGATGAGGTTGATTTAGGGTTACAAATAGGGGAGTAAAGGGCTGGACGTCCCATACAATCATCTACCTAGGGATACACGCCCAGCCCCTATTTTGTGCAAGTGTTGCACATTCTCTCTCCTCCTCTTCTAGTTCTCTTCTGGTTTCCTTAGAGCTTCTAGTTGGTTTCTTTTGGATATCTCACCCATCTTCTTGAGAAAAGAGATCTGATAAGAGATATAGCTTGGAAGATGATTGGGTCTTGGAGATTTTGATTTACTTTGTGAAAAGAGTTCTTCATCAAAGAAAGAGAACAACTTCTCCATTAGAGCACTACCAAGCTCCAAATGTATAATCTACTTCCTTTTATGTTGTAGATTTCATTGTTGCTTGTTAGGTGTTGTTTCTTTCTTCTAGATAGGGTTTATTATTGTTCATGGTTGTTGAGTTTGAGGACATGGATCCTGGATTCGGTTTGTTGCCTTTTAGATAGTTGATCCCTGCATCAAGTGGGTCAAAAGTTTTTGAACCTATCAGCGATGCTCACCTACTTCCAACAAAAAAATACTATGATTGTATGCATAATGAGACTTATAAGACCCCTATTCTTTTTATGATTGCGTATCCTAGAGTATTAATCTCATCATGTGAGATAAGAACTTAAGTAAAATACGGTGCACGTGAGAAATCATCTTGGCATAATATGTTGTGTGGATATAAGTAATATGATATTTTACTTTTGTGAAACATACCATTAAAAAAATGTTTTAAGGCCTGATAGTGGGACGCCACGTGTTTTGTGAAACCAAAAATGTGTGGGCTTGATTGTGGGATACCAAGTGTCATGTCAAGCCAGTATATGTTTAAGGTTTGATCGTGGGATGACACGTGTTTTATGAAGCCAAGTATGCATTGGTTTGATCGTGAATATCAAGTGTTTTGTGAAGCCTATATATATCTAAGGCTTGATTGTGGGATGCCACCTATTTTGTGAAGCCACCATGATAATGATAACTATAGTTTTGATCATTAAATATCACGTGTTTTGTGGAGCCAAGCACGCACTATGTGAATGTGATAAGGAATGACTGTGCTACTACTAATGTTAACTTCGGTTATTGTAACGCCCCACCCATACCCATGCATGATATTGTCCGCTTTGGCCCACCGGCCTCACGGTTTTGCTTCTGATGGGCTTCAACCCATCAAAAGGCCTCATGCAAGGTAAGGGTGTAAGCTCTACATATAACCCCATTAACTTTCCTCTCTATAGTCGATGTGGGACTCCGGGGCGTCACAATCCACCCCCCTTAAGGCTGCACGTCCCTGTGCAGTAGTCTACCAGCCCTCTTGGCCTGCCCACACTCGAACTAGTCGAGAGTCGGCTCTGATACCATTTGTAACGCCCCACCCCTTACCCATGCATGATATTGTCCGCTTTGGCCCACGGGCCTCACGGTTTTGCTTTTGATGGGTTGAAGCCCATCAGAAGCAAAACCGTGAGGCCCGTGGCCAAAGCGGACAATATCATGCATGGGTATGGGTGGGGCGTTACAAATATTGTGACGCCCCGGAGTCCCACATCGACTATAGAGAGGAAAGTGAATGGGGTTATATGTAGAGCTTACATCCTTACCTTGCATGAGGCCTTTTGATGGGTTGAGGCCCATTAGAAGCAAAACCGTGAGGCCAGTGGGCCAAAGCGGACAATATCATGCATGGGTATGGGTGGGGCGTTACAAATGGTATCAGAGCCGACTCTCGACTAGTTCGAGTGTGGGTCCCCTGCCGTGGTCTGGTGTAAGTGGGCGGGTCTCCATGTGGGCGGGCCAAGAGGGCTGGCAGGCTACAGAGACTGGCAGGCTACTGCACAGGGACGTGCAGCCTTAAGGGGGGTGGATTGTGACGCCCCGGAGTCCCACATCGACTATAGAGAGGAAAGTGAATGGGGTTATATGTAGAGCTTACATCCTTACCTTGCATGAGGCCTTTTGATGGGTTGAGGCCCATCAGAAGCAAAACCGTGAGGCCAGTGGGCCAAAGCGGACAATATCATGCATGGGTATGGGTGGGGCGTTACAGTTATTTTTATTAAATCAAAATTGTTATTCCCATGTCATGTTTTGTTTTGTTTTTTTAAAACCATCAAAAGTAATTAAGTATATAAACACAATTTATTTCGATTGATAGACTATTATTTAAATGATGTTAATATATGTAAAACTTTTATATATTATATTTTTTCGTGGACTCATCCTATTATATTAATTTGTCTATAACTTGGTGTTTTATTACTTGTTGGGCCTCATAGCTCATTATATTATAATCTCCCTTTGTGCAGGTTAGGTCTGAAGCTATGGGATGTGAAATATGCAATAAGAGAGTGTCGATTGATCATTTAGAACAGTCTTGGAAATGCTTAAATTGGTGTATCATATTATGTTTCTTTCTAATTATGTAAATTTTGTAGTTGGCTGTTGTTAAAGAGGTGTTTCTATTATTAAAAAAAAAAAAAAAAATCTTCTGATGATTCATGTTCGGATTTTACTGTGATTCATGTTGTCAAGACACGAAATTCGAGACACTCATATTTTGGGTCTGTGACACTCACAATGATGACACTAACCAAGTTGTGACTAAACAAGATGGGTAAACTAAGAGATGAAATATTCCCTAACGGCCGTCAGCAGCACCGTTTAGTATTCCGTGTGGTCCCGTCTCGAACCAGCAAGAGCGGTTTCCTCGCCTGTCAAGTAGAGAATATATGAATATATGAATACTCACATAAAAAATGGCTCCATGTTTGGCCGATGAGAGAAGAGTCCAAAGTTCATTTCCTGCAAATCCCAGGCTGCTTTGGCTCTACTCATGGAAGTCTAGTCTAAGCAAAGCCTGCTGCCGTCCATGTATCAGAGCTGGATGTTTTCCGTTCAATGGACTGTCTTTTGTCCTTGGGTACTTTCCTTTTTGCCTCCTCTTTCTTTAAATTCCATCCACTTTGGGATGAATGGATGGGAGTGATTGTATAGAGAGAGAGAGAGAGAGAGAGAGAGAGATCAAATGGGCTATGGGCTATTCTTAACTTCCTTTTAATCTTGCGTTCTCCAAATCCTTTACAATCATATCAGATAGTCTGCTGCTATTGTTGTTGTAGAGGGGCTTTGGTATGATCTTCAGCAATAGTTGAACTTGTAAGTGTTATTTTGACTTTGATTTATATGTTTCGTTCCTATTCATTTACGCAACTTGTCATGATTTTCTGTTAGCTTAGGTACCTGAAAATTCAGCTCTCAGTCTGCTGCTCGTTTATTTTATTTTATCGACATAGAGAATGCAGAGTATAGTGCATTGGTACCATCAGCGACACAGCAGCCACGTACCTGAATTAGTTTGCACTCGGAAAATTTTAAACTGTGTATTAAGTTGGGGGTTTTAATTTGAACTTCCGAAAAACTCTGGCTCTGACCTGGTTGGCCTTTTGTACCTCAGGCCTACACTAAGAAAGCAAGTTTCGGCATTTATGGGAATCATAGGGGTGTAACGGTGGAGTGGATAGCACACCCGCTCCCACAGCTCCGTCCAGGATCTGATCCGTGGATGGGAAGGCTTACTTCCACTTTTCTGACCATTGGACCAACTTAGGAAAAAAAAAATGTTTGGGCATTTATAGTATGAGGTTTTGAAGCCGACAATATTAATAATGATGATGGATCGTAAGATGTCAGAATAATAATCATGTACAACCATCATTAGTAGGCTCACTAACTTTTAAGCAAATTGTGTGCTTTCGATCCAACCACAACGAGCATGTTGTGCGCATGTATGCGGAAGTGCGATACCTGATCGAACAATAATGCCATACAAGAGAGAGATAATGATTTCATGTAGTTCGACAAAACCATCTACCTCCACGACAATAGAGCATAGACTCACATTTTGACTTTCTTCAAAATCTAAGATTTCATATTACATTATAGATATATAATCTCCGCTTTCTTAACCCCTAAAAATGTCCCGATACATTGACCAAAATATATTTGACCCTAAACTTGGTCATTGGCTAACCCAATGGACCACTCCAGTAAACGCGGAATACAAGACATAAGCCCAACAATCTCAATATTGGCTTGAATTCCGTACAACTCATGCCACCGAGAAATCACCGATAATGTCTTCGCTACCTCGCTGACTGGTACACACTCTCTTCAACACTTTTACATGTTGAACCAGCATTTGAACTTTGATTTGACGACAATGCTTCTCTTCTCGCCAAAATCATCCGCCGTGAAATTTGACGTTCCATTGATGACATAGTGAGCGTTTTTCGGATTACTCACTGTATAGTCATCAGTCTACCCAAATTTCTGCACTATGTTATGGATCTCATCACCATGAGCACGCCGGATCAAACAGGTCGAAAATCCATTTTCAGATGAAATTTATATCGCAGAAACAATTTTCTTCCCTCTGATCAATCAATCTTTCATGTTGACCGTTGAACTATCAATCCCTTTCTACAACCGTGTAGATTTTCTCGCAACGAGTCCATAAGTACAAATGGATCTAAAAGCCGTTTGTGCTCTCTTGTCGTGGATGTAAGAGGTTTTGCCGAACCACATAAAATCCTCGTGTCTCTTTTGTGAGCATTATTGTTCGATCGCAGGTGCTCGTGCTTCCGCACGTACACAACATAGCCCATTGCCCAAATGATAATTTGATGAATGTATAGAAAATGTATAGTACCCTAATAGTTTATCCCCTTCTCAATTAATGAATGGGCCAAGTTTTAAAAATCTAAACCACTTAAAACATACTGGCCCAGTATTGGTTGGCCACGTACATATGAAACACATTTGATTACTTCTATGAAATATTGGATGGAACGCACTCCATTCCAGGCCCATTCTTCTTAGTACAAAGTACAAATGGTGATAGTTCTTGTGAGAAGTTCAAATTGTAGGCGGCCTTTCTTAGCAATTTAATTAAGAGTGTACTGCTACAAAGTAATCCTGCTGCTATGATTATCTAAGAGGCAGTCCATGGATCGAATGGTCTGGATTGAATGTGACAGTGAAGCAACCAGTGGGGTAGTGATGGTTTTGTTATCGAGCTGTTATCAAGACCATTAATCTTGGGCTGCTAGTGACCCGACTGACCCGGAACAGAAATCACGCGGCCCATTTTGGGATTTAGGTTTTTAAGACTATGGCATGAGACCTAGCTTATCTTCTAATCTACTAATAAATTGGATGGACGGTCAAGTCCGACTAAAGGTCCAAACGTATGCCACCGCCAACCATACTTACCTTTCAAAGATAAACATCATTAATTGCAAAGGTTCAATGATGGACCAGGTGTGGCTCATGGCTATATATATGGAAATATTCAAGCGCATTCATCACTCATCATATTATGGTGAGGGACAATATAGTGGAGCCGATTTTATGATACATCCAAACCATCTATACACGTGGGACCTCCTTCAATATACTAGACTCATTGAGTTTTCATCTATTCAAATGGATTGGATTGTTGGATCGAAGGTCAAATATTTTTTCTAATATAATATATAATGTCTCTTTTCATCCACCCAAGTCCCATGATCAGTGGAGCCCATTAAGTTTGTCTCTCATCATATGGTGAAGGAAGGATGTACATGAATGTCTTCCATATATATATATATATATATATATATATATGGGAGATGCTTTTATGAGAGTTACTCTCACGATATTATGAGAGTAAGGGTGGGGGCCCTCAAATCCATATCCAATACCAACAGTGTAAATGAGAGAGCCTCCACCTCTTACTCTTAGAGTACTGAGAGAGTAACTCTCATAAGAGCGTCTCTCATATATAAGAATGTGAGGGCCCCCACCCAATCTCTCATTTAAAGTGAGAGATATCTCTCATAGGAGCATCTCCCTTAAAATATACATATATATATATATATATGAGAGGAGCTCTCCTAAGTTGAAATTGTCTGTAAAATCAGCTCCATCGTAAACTGCCTCAAATTATCGTCTCCAAAATCAAGATAAATCCAATCAAAACTAGATTTTCCAATTCCATCAGGCAAAAAACAGAGATAATCGACTTTGATTTATGGGTCCAATACTATTTCAGCTTAGGATAACATAAGCTGCAGCTTAAGAGAGCCCCCCTCATATATATATATATATAAATATAATGGGATATCTATTCGGAGACAATTATCCTATTATATGTCTATATAACACAGTAAAAAGATCCTAGATATTGCCTATCAGATTATCCTAGATATTGATGCAAATATATGTTTCTAATACCTCTTTCTGTTAACTCTTCAGGTTACATGATGAAGGAGCTCTCGTATCTTAAGATGTTGGTTGACTAATATGAAGATAGGTGGGGATTTGATCTGCCTGGCTCCCTGAATGCCATCTGAGAAGCTATTCAAAATGTTTGAATTGCTTCCTAGTTGGCATCTAGGGAGCCATGCAGGCCAAAATGAGAGGGATTTAGTTTCAGGTGAATTTCCATAAATGAGTTGGGATCCTCTAAGTGGGTCTATGCATAATGACCATGAGTCGACCGCTTAGGGTCCACAGCGTCACAGCAGGTAGTCCCTGCCTGAATGCATGGCAGGCTACCCACGTGCAGGGTATGCTGCCTACGGTGAAGTGGCGGACCGTGAATGGTCCACTCACGGTCACCATGGGGTTTTACCTCACTAGATCGAACTCTCCATAAATATGTCCACCATTATATACATTTTACTCTTCATAGAAATAAGTGAGACTTCTGGTTATATTCTCTTCCTTAATTTTGGCCTATCTTAAGAGAGGAATTATCCTGTAGAACCTTTCTACGTAATTTGGAGTCTTCATCAATGGGCTGAATCCATCCCCAAGTTTAGCCCATATCTAGAGTCCATTTAGACTAGCTTTACCATCCACTTAGGTTTGACAACTTGGACCTAGATCTATGTTTAGGGTCTAACATCCTTAAGAAGGTGGATCCTATCGCACAAATCTGTGCCCCACAATACTTTTAATGATATTAAACTTTTTTCTTTTTGCTGATAAGGGTGTTCCGCCTGTTCAAGAACCGACTATTTCTCCAGGCACGTGAAGTCCTTGCCTCCCTCGGTAAGTCAAGCTTTTATTTGGGCAAGTGGCCCCATTGACAGAGTAAGAGTTTGAAACCGCAACTTCTGGTTCCTAAGCGGTCCTAGCCAACTGCATTAGCCCTTGTGCCTAATGATGTTAACTTAGAACCTACATATTGTTAGAAACTATCTATGAGTGGTTAGAAGATTTGTGAGGATGCCATAGATGTTAGTAGTTTATCCTTATCCTTGGAACAAGGTTAGTTCTTATTTTCTTATAAATGGAACTCTGTCATTTGATTAAAGTTACAGTGAGTTAATAGAAGTAAAGTGATATATTTAAAAGTCTATATTGTATCAAAGTCAATTGGTCGCGAGTTCGAATTTAAGGGGGAATGACTTGACTCATAGGAGTATAATCGGGAGTGACATAATCATATTCAATCATATCTCTTAATTACAAAGTTAGGGTCTGGTTGATGGTCTTGCTCTTTATGCAGATAGATCAAGCATGAGATCTGATCAGTATATTTTAAGGCAAGAGTTCTATTTGGGAGCCTGATCTTGAAGGCAAATGAACTGGTTCTCAAGAACATGTCCTTGTTGTAAGCGACCAACAATAGAATTATAGGTAGGAAGTTGATTTGGGTAGTTAATGGAGTGGTACAAGTCGAGATAGGAAATGCTTTGTGGTGGAATGGGAGCCATGAGATGCTTTGGATTTAAGAAGGGAGAACTGAGATAATCTACTCTGCCAACCGGGCTCCACCTGAGGAAAAGTGTTGAGGACTGGACTCCACCCAAGGCGAGGTTTTGGCAGTATGGTTAGTTGAAGAAACTTAACATGGTATTAGAGTTGGGGCCCAGTGATGATCTTACGATCAAGCAGGGCACAACTTATTATACATCTTTTTGCGATAATATCGTCAATCTTCTTTTATTTCAATAAAATCAAACATCTTCTCTTATTTATGCCTTACAATCGAAGCTTTTGGAAGAAACCGCAATTGACTTGATTTAGTGGGGCACCGACACCGATAAACTAAAAAAGGAGCGAGTTGTGAAGTAACATATCCATGGACAGACGATGACCACCAAGAAGACATTAATATCGTTATTATCAAGAAAGCTTACCATTTATCTTTCAAAGATCAGTGGATATATATTTTTCATGTTTACAATCACAGATCCTTTTGGTGAGAGGACCATGTGATTTGGGGGGAATGGGGGAGATTATGTATTAGTGGTTAGAAGATTTATTAGGGTGGTATAAGGTCTTAGTAGATTATCCTTATCCTCAGAATAAGGTTAATTCGTATTTGAATGTAACTCTTTTCTTTAATGAAAGTTACAGTGAGTTAATATAAGTGAAGTGTTTTATTTAAAAGTCTATACATATGGCTTCGCTCCAGTTCAGCGGAGTGGCCAAACAAACCCAATATCATCAAGGAGACACTCAGTGATTTGGACTACTACTAAAAGAAGCAATGGGGATAGTCTCCCTCTTCTTCTTCACCGTGCATTGAAGCGGCCATTTCTTCTCCCGAAAGCTACAGTATGATGGTAGGCACCTTCATCATGAGGAGACAAAATGCTTCCACCATTTTATGACCTAGATGATTCTAATATTATTGATTCCTGTTAATAATACTGTAACAACAAAAATCTCACAACGAGTATGTGGTTTTTGTTATATTTTTGTGAGATTCATTGCTTTTAAATTTAAAGGTAATCTATACTACCTTTTACCCTCTTTTCTTGATCAATTAATCTTGTGACGAGTTCAAATTCAAAATGGTTTTCTCATAATGAGAAATGGTTGAGAAAGAATATGCTTAGAGTAAGGATCGCTCTTGACCATTGATTAATGTAAGACGCTGTTGGGTTTATGTCTTGTATTTTAGATTTAGCGGCCAGATTGGTTCATTAGGTTGACAAATGACCAGGTTCAGGGGTCATGGGTATTTTGGTAATTGTACCAGGACTTCTTTAGGGGCTAAGAATGGATTTCTTGTAGACCAAGAAAGCAAAGATTATATATTGATGTAATCTCTAACCCTAGACTCTATGAGAGAGTTAGAGAGGTGAGAGCTCTCTCCCCCGTGGGTGTTAGAGTTTTTCAAACCACGTGTGCTAAATGGAATAAAGTTTTCTTTTCTATGCATGTAGGCGAGTTTCTCGAACCACATAAATCTTTGTGTGTGATTTCTCTCTTTTCGTGTGGCATTATTGATTGTCGATCGTGGTGATTCACTCTTTTGCACACACGTGTAGGTATTAGAGGCCCAAAAGAGTTCTCTACGGGATGCTTTGACTAAAGTCCCCCTACAAGAAAATCCAAGATGCGTCACTGAAATATGTTCGTATGATAGTGGAGAGAGTTAGGTACATCATGAGTGCATGAAATAATGGAAAGAAATAAGGTGGTCTTTTCCATGGATAAATGGAAAGAATCGTCCCAAGTTGTAGCTTGGCTAGTCGGGATACGGTGCTGGAGTGGGAGTGTATGTGGTTAAGTCACCTGTGTTGTTAAAATAAATAAATAAATGAATAAGGTGAAAAACCAGTCGGTGGTGTTAGGGATTTTGTATATTGCAATTTGATGGATGCATTATCATTTTAATCATCATTTGAATTTTCACACATGCATTGATTTAGAAAATGTTGAAATCTTGATTTACACATGCACTGTTTTTTAGACTTGTAGAACTATTGATTTATGCATGTTTTGTTTTTAATCTTGGATGCATTTAATTTGAAAAAGAAGTTTTATGAATCAAGTTAGCTTATGTTTTAAATCTTTCAAATCATTTTAGGCTTTTATGTTTCATGATTTTAAAAGAACTTAGATTGAATTAAAATCATGTTTCCAAGCTTGATTTAATGGCCCAAAGTCCCCTCAAAGAAATACTTTGAAAATATACTATTTTGGGAATTTTGGTCCCTGGGCCGGGTCGACCTGCAGTGTGCTCGGTCGACCGAGCCCATGGACCCGGTCGACCGCGCACACTGCGGGTCGACCTGGCAAAGAGCCGTTGGGCTACCTTTTCAAACGGTCAGATTTTTTATCGTTAAGGCCAGGTCGACCGGGGTACAGTGTAGGTCGACCAGGGGACACGCCAAGAACTCATTTTTTGAGTATAAAATGAGGTTCATTTCCTTGAAAAATATGTTGATCAAAGTTGAACATTTTAGTCTTCCTTGAGGTATTTGGAGACAAAGAAAGGGGATGAACTAAGAGAGACCAATGGGTCATTAGTAAAGCTAAAGCTTGGATTAATGAAGTTAAATATCTAAGTAAGCTTTACTTTTATTTATCATATGTTATATGCTTTGTTTAAATTATTGGTAAATGATTTTTTAGCATGATAACTATGATGTGTTGAATCCATTCTTCATTTAATCTTTGATCTAAGTTGGATTGGATTCTTCAGCTTGATTTCGAACCAAGTTTGTTTTAAAACTTTATAAAACATATTTTGTCAAAACCTTTGATTTCTTTTATAACATGTTTCATTTACTTGGTTGAATCATATTGTTGTTTTCATTCATTTGAACCTTAGTTAAACTTTTGTTTTTGAAAACAACATTGCACATGCATCACATGTTTAGACATAATTAATTTCATACAACTTGTGAGCTTTTGATTTTCATATCATCAATAAGTTAGTATTTTGTACATGTGATTTGCATTTCACTTCAATCAAATCTTTGTGTGCTTTAAACTTTAAATTGCATTAAGCATACTTTAATTGAGCCTTCATTTTAACTTGATTGAAGTTATCACACACACACACATCATGAACATACACCTTTGCATTCATATAGTGTTTGTGTGAGTTATATTTTCAATTTCATATCCGCCTAATTAAGAGGCATTGTAATTGAGCTTAATTGTATTCTCTTAGAGTGTTTTGTGAAGACACTACCTTGAGAGAAAATCTCTTTATTGTAAAGGTTATTGCTTAGCCTAGAAAAGCATCTTGGATAGGTTGTTGTTAAGCCTAGAAAAACAACATTGTTAGGTTATTATTTAGCCTTGGAAAGCATATTGTAAAGGTTATTGTTTAGCCTTTTGAAAAGCATAAATAGTGAAAATCCGGTGGGGTGTTGGATCACAAGCCGGTAGTGGATGTAGACATTGAGGCCGAACCACTATAAATAATTGTGTTATGGTGAATGCTTTGTGGTGATTGTTTTGTTTAAGCTTCCGCATATTGTTTGTTAATCATCACATGTGACTTGTTAATTGTTAAGAAGTTAAAATTGGCCATAATTAGTCATAAAGTGTAGATCACCCTATTCACACCCCCCCCCCCCCTATGGTTAGGATCCCGGACTTTCAGGTGGTTTATTTTCTCTAATGAGATCACCATATGGTCTTCAATTCAAATCTAGCTTATTTGTTTTTTGGGGCATAAAAAAGCCTATTGGGTATGTATGAAGCCGATGACTAGGGATGTTCATTGGACAAGTTGGGCCAGCCTTATGCTATAGTCCAAGCTCAGTATGTTTATATGTATGTAGCCCATGGACCAAGAAGTCTGGGCCAGGCACAATCCATTTGAAAAATATATATGTTATGCTAGGCTAGTGTAGACACCTCATTTGGCCCCCTACGATAGCATTAAACGCCTGTCATATATAATGGTGCACCCATTTCACCCATAATTAAATGGTTAAGGGTATAATTAAAATTAATTAATGACGATGAAGATGCTTGTTGATGATTTTAGATTTAGTTCGACAATCTCTAGAAATTCATGAAAGGAAAAGCCGAATTACGTCAAGATCTCTAGTCCAACCCACTATTCAAACAAAAGAAATGAGCTATAGCACTATCCAAACCTCCTTCCAAACTACCTAGAACACATTCATGTTGTTCCTAGAGAGATTACACTTAGTTTGCCTAAGTACGATATGATTAGAATGAGTTAGGAGACTAGGATCATTGATCCAGAGATCCCTACTCTGTCCCAACCTCTAATCACTATGATGTATGGACCAAAGTATTCTACGTTATGAGAGCTTTCCGACGATATGTGGAACGTCCAATTCCGACAAACAATCAAAAGATATGGCCCTCGAAAGATTGCCCTAGCAACCCCACCAAAACACACACTTGGGCGCACGCACAGGTGCGCCCATGTCCCAAAAATCCACTTGGGCGCACACACAGATGCGCCCAGGTCCCCGGTTGCACTTAAAAGGCACTTGAGTGCATGCTTAGGTGAGTTCCGTTTTATTTTCTTATAGTTCTGACCTGAAGTTAACCCGAAAACAGACCGAAGCCGAACCATAAACCCATATGACCCAAAGGGTGACATGGGCACACATGTGTGCGCGCCCAAGTCCTAAAATCCACTTGGGCGCCACCCTAAGTGCTCCCAAGTCCCCAGTCACCGTGAAAATTGCACATAGGCCCCCCACAGGTGCACCCAAGTCCAACCTCCATCGTTTTAGTCCGAATCTAATCCGAAAGCAATCCGAACCAAAACCTAAGCCCACTCGACCCCTAAAGGAGACATGGGTGCACTTGTGTGTGCTCCCAAGTCCCAAGACCCACTTGGGTGCACCTGTGTGTGCTCCCAAGTCAAGAAAACCCTAAAATCACCTTGGTTTGCATGAAGTCTCTAGAAACTCGTACCTACAGCAACCCTAACCCCTCCTCCACGCCAAAACCCCTATAAAAAGACCTCTTATACCATTTTGCAAGAGAGAGAGGCTACTAGAAAGAGAGAAAAGAGAAGTAAAAAGAGAGAAATAGAGAAAGAGAGTTCACAAGAGAGATCTTTAGATTTAGAAGAAAGGAGAAGGAAAAGCACTTTGATTCTCCAATATCAGCAATGGAGAAAGCCTCCCAAAGCTATGGATTTGCGCAAGAGATTCAGTTTAGGACTTGAAGAACGCGATTCGAATCGGTATTTCTAGATCTAGTCTCTCCATTTAATGTTTTTCATCATCAGTATTTAATAATATGGTTAGGATCATGCATACATTCTAGGTCTGCATTGATAGTTATATTTTTCTAGTAGATCTGAAAGCTAACATTCATTCATTAATAACATGCTTAGGATCATTCTTATTCTATAGATCTGCATCGTTTTTGGCATTCTGAACTTGTGATTAGGATAGATTTCACCTACATTTCATTTTCATTGGAAAACTCCGAATATGAAAGAGAAAAGTGCAAAAAAGCACTTGGGCGCCATTGTCTGCGGGCCCAAGTCACTAGAGTTGGGTTTTGACCCCGGTTTTCATCTCGTCTGCATTTTGTCTCTCAAATCCAGATTTCTTTCCATATAAGTTAATATCAGAACCTCGGATCTGCGACTTTGTGTTCAAAATCACGCGAAAAGTGTTGGAAAGAAGAAGCAAAAGAGGAAGAAAACATAGAAAAATCACTTGGGCGCCCCTGTAAGTGCGCCCAAGTCCAGAGTTAGGAATTTAACCCTGATTTTCCATTTCGTGTGCATTTTGCTTCTCTAATCTGAGTCTATCCTCGTATAATTTAATGTCAAAGCCTTCGGATTTATAAAATGCATTGAAAGAATCAAAGAGGACAAAATATTATTGCTAGAAAAAGAAGGAAAAGAGAAGAAAGAAAAACAGAGGTACTTGGGCGCCACTATGGGTGCGCCCAAGTCTTTGCAAAGGGAACCACCCTTCGAAACTTAGTCCTCGCATTATTATTTTCAAATCCGGAAGATTTTATATTAATATTTAATATTAGGATCCTGCATTTAATCGCAAATTGTTAGAAATCGTGTCGGAATATTGTTGAATATCATAAATACATAACAACCCGCAGGGAAAACACTTGGGTGCCACTGTGTGTGCGCCCAAGTCCTGCAGAGACATTTGGGCACCATTGTAGGTGCGCCTAAGTCCCTAAATTGATCTCCGGCCTGCTTTTGTTGCATTTTGCATCTCATTTGACTTGTTGTTCCACATTTGTGGTAATTTCAATTGACTGTTGAACTTCTATACCTCAATCATCAATGCTTTAGGTTAGGTTATATTGCATAAAACACCAAAAAAATTATAAAATCATAAAAATTCTTCTCTTATCATCTTGCTCTTTAGTAATTAGAGAAAAGAATTAAAAAAAATTAAAGGAAATAGAAAGCCCCATAAAAAAAGAAATATAGTAGACGTTAAGTAATGGACCTTAGGTTATTTCTTATTTTAGGATGCATTTTTTTTTTTTGCATAAAACACCAAAAAAAATAGAAAAAAGAAAAAATCATAAAATCATAAAACACTTCTCCTCTCATCTTACTCTTTAGTAATTAGAAAAGAGAAAAAAAAAAAGGGGGAAAAGTAATTAAAAGAAGTAGTAGAATTATAAAAGTAGACAGTAAGTAGGTGATCCTAGGTTATTCCACACGCCTAAGTAAAATTAATAAACTTGATCAATCCCAATTTAAAACACTTAATTAATTTAAACACCTAATTAAAATATCTAATTAAAATCCATAGACTTAATTAATTGATTAAATCCTTAAAACTGATTAACAACTTCTAATTAAACCCCTAATTGAACAAAACCCTAATCAACAAGTTCCAATTAAAGTCCTAATCAATAAACCTAATTAACAATCCCTAATTTATTAAGACCATAATCAACGAGATCCAATTAACGACACTAAATTCAGACCTTAACCAAGCTTTAATCAAATCTTGATCACAAATTCCTTGTTTAAACCCTCATCAAGACGATATACCAATCAAATCTGAAAAATAAAAACATCTCCCAACATAAACCAAAGTCGAATACCTGAAATTGGCTTAAAAACATATCGATAAAATCCGAAAAATAAAAACATCTCCCAACATAAACCAAAGTCGAATACCCGAAATTGGCTTAAAAACACTCTAGAGACAACCAGCTAGGAAATTGACACTTGGGCGCCACCACAGGTGCGCCAAATTCACAGAACACACCTAGGCGCCCCCACAAGTGCGCCCAAGTCCCTATTCCAATCTTGAGACGCACTTCAGTTACGTTTTGAACTCACGAATTTTAACCACTACCACACTTAAGATTTAGAGATTTGAAACCAACCCAGGATCCAAGATTTATTGACATAGGTTATTTGAAAATCCAAATTTAAGTTGATGAATCGTGGAAAGAACCGAAACTCACAAACCAACCACTTGGGCGCCACTGCAGGTACGCCTAAGTACACCAGAAGCACTTAGGCGCCACCACAGGTGCGCCCAAGTCCATTTCCATTCCCAAGGATCACCAAATCCTAATTCGCTTCAAATCTCGACCCAAATCAACATCTCAAAACCTTGACCGAACCAACAATAGCCCTGAAATTAAAAAATTCCACTAAGCAAAGTCAGAGGACTTAAAAGCATCAAATTGAGACTCGGGCACCACTGCTGGTGCACCCCAAGTGCACAGAAACACTTAGGCGCATACATATGTGGCCCAAGTCCTTTGTCAAATCCAAGTGGTGAATTCCAATTGTGTTCGATTCTAGACTTAAGATTATTAAAATAAACTAACCCAAAACATAAAACAACATCAGAACAGAAGCTTACACTTAGCAAAACTCCCGATTTTCGAAGTTAACATCGATACCTTCGTCACTAACTAAGTAACACAGGATCTGGTACTTGGGGTCCATTGCCCGTGCGCGCCCCATGTCATCCAGAGGACCTAGGCGCCACCACAAGTGCCCCAAGTTCTCCATCAACCATGTTTCGCTGGTTCGACACCTTTTCATTATCTGAACTAAAACCCAACTTCAGAACCTCCACAATTATAACAGAACCTAGACACATCAAAACATCCCTAAATAACTCTTAATAAAAACCAT
>QPKB01000484.1:0-29669 GCA_003546025.1 Camphora micrantha
TTGTAAATGAAATTAGTGCTTTTGAGCACCCCATCCCGCCCGTTTATTTAAGTGCATTATACGTGATTTGTACATGTCTTGTTTTACACGATTTGACCTATGAGTCGGCACCACTAAGCTTGGCTTTCCTTGCCGGTTTGATCTACCGACTTGGAGACCCTTTCCCGTCCCGCCAGCTGCAGTTTTGGATCCCGCTACCCTGTTATTACCGTGGTCTTGTCCCGATACCCGGTTCGCTACCGTGGTCCCGTCCCGTATTGTATTATATATGTATATGTTACTTATGTTGCATCTCCTCACTTCGGTGACTGAGACGACATCCCGATATGCTCTTGTCACTCCGGTGATAGAGGACTTAGCTATGTGTGGTTGCCATCTTGTTTGTTTCCCGTTTCCTTGGATACCTTACATGTTTTATCTTGCATATGTATTTGAATAAATGTTTCTCTTGTTTCATTAAACTATTGCTTTGACAGGTTTAAATGTTTTCAAGGTATTTTTCTATATTGTTATGTCTTTTCACCCGTTTGCCAAACCGTCGTGTTTGACCCTTGTTTTGGTACTCAGGTCCCGTTGTTGGTCTCCCCGAGGAGGAGCATGAGGAGGCGGTCGGTGAACCGCAACGATTAGTTGAGTGGCACGCTGATGATGTCATATAGACATTCGGGTGCCGAGTGACGTAACATTTTGGGTTGTGTCTAACCATTCTTTTGGGAAAACTTGGTGTTTTATTCATTGGCCTTTGTTGGCCTCTATTTTTGGGAACAATGTAATTAAACTACTTTGTCGTAAACCTTAACTTTATTTTGGGGTTATAGCTTTAATGATCATTGCTCATTTTGATACTAGTATGAACATGTGATAATTCTTGTTATCTTGGACATGAATGTATGAAATAGATTTGCTACATGCTTCCGCACATAAAAGAAATATTCATGTCGATGTGATATCCTCACCGCGGACACCTGTGGGAAATCGCGTGTACGAGTGGCATCCTTCTTGATGGACTCGTATACGTTTTGTTATGTTTGGAGTTTGGTTTAAATTCATTCATGTACACTCATATTTTTTTAGTCCCGATCCCGGATTAGGCCCGATGACCCGGTCCGGGGTCGCGACAGTTGTGCTCCAAAGAAAGTAGACACGCCACTCATGACTCACGGGAGTTTTTGAGCTCATGGGAGTGGCCACCTACAGATTTATGCAATTGCAAATTCGTTCTAAAAGTGAGGTTCACTTTTCTAGGATAAATTCTGATTCAGGGGAAAAAAGAAAAAGAACAAGTTATGTGCCTACTGATTTGATTGAAAGCCGAGATCTGTGCCTCGGTGCCCGTGGTATTGCCACGTGGCGGGTTGGGAACTGTGCCCTGATTGTTTAATTTGAAATGATGGTGGGAATTATGCCCCGGTGGTCTGAATCAGAAGTTGATCTTTCGATTGGCTAAGTCACTATTAGAGTTTCATTTGTTCTTGCAATAGAGTTTGATTCAATTAGTCATATATAATGTCTTTTGACTTTCATCCACAGTTGAATGCTCAAGGCATAGTTAAAGCTAAATAGCAATAATGGAGATCTTGAAGGCAATCACAAACATAATTCAAGTAACGGAGTGAGGTGCATGTGAGAATGAGATGCATTTTCTTTTGCAAAGTTTTTTTTTTATTTGTTTGAAACTCAGGTATGCATCGAAAGAAAAAGCTAAATCAATGGAAGACGGTCACCAGAATAACTATCACTCTCTAGGGATCTTGGTCTTCACCCAAGCTTAGATGAGAACCTGTGATAGATTCGATCATCATTTTGTGCTTATCATGGAGAGTTTTGAGTTACACGAATTCCATCCTCCAACGTCAAGATCTGAGTCAGCAAACACCACGATTCGTGATAACACGTTATTATGGTCGCCATGCCGATTATAAGCACTTAAGGGAGGCCTACGGCGACTCAATTTCCAGACGTGACGTGAAACCATAAAAATCCATTGTTAGGTGTACTTACCTTAAGAGCTTTCCGTAAATTCGACAATGGGGATCATTATTGCTTTATTCCATTGTTTATCCTTTCGAAGTTCATGCCATTCATCTCCATCAACGTGCTTGAATCACCTTTGGTGTTATCATTTTTGGATTGGAAATCTGCAGTGAACAAACACTAAAAGATTCTGCGCTTTGTCTGTTAGTACTCAGTTTGGTAA
The DNA here is from genome assembly GCA_003546025.1 of Camphora micrantha. Lineage (NCBI taxonomy): Eukaryota > Viridiplantae > Streptophyta > Magnoliopsida > Laurales > Lauraceae > Camphora > Camphora micrantha. The sequence continues at coordinate 2,198 of QPKB01000484.1, forward strand.
TTTGCAGAAGTAATAATTATAATTATATTTACAGAAATGACGTGGAATATAATGCACAATGTTAGATGTATGCGTGATGGGACTAAAATGTACATGACGCGATTGGACCTCCTGTGATGGGACAATATTTGGTGGGCATTTTTTTTTCTTTGGTTAGTTATTTTCTTACCCTCTTGTGGTCATCATTTATTATTTTTATTATTTTTATTTTTATGACTAGTTGTTTAAGAGTCGTTTTGGTCTCAAATCCATGCACCGCGGAGTCCTTTGGGCTTCAAAAGGAAGTTGGGTGCATATGGAGGGGCGCCCATGTGTCTTGGCATACTTGGGCGCACCTCTATGTGCGCCCAAGTAGCCTCTTTTACTTGGTTCAGGATTGCTTGTGCGAGGCAGTCTCAAGCACGATGGAAGCGGAAAGTGAGGAGAACTTGGGCGCCACTAGGAGTGCGCACAAGTAGCCTCTTCTACTTAGTTCAGGACTGATTGTGCGAGGCAGTCTCAGGCGTGATGGAAGTGGAAAGTGAGGGGAACTTGGGCGCCACTAGGAGTGTGCCCAAGTGACAATCCATCCTCTTTCGAGACTAGGACTGAATGTTATATAAGGAAGGCTTGCCCTTGGGTTTTTCCATACTTTTTACTCTCCAGACTTCGAATCAGAGTCTTTGGTCTCTCCTTTCTGTCTCTAAGGAAGTAATTTTCTCCTCTTCTAATCCTAAGACATGCAATAGGCTTTTCTAGTTGTTTTGCTCTCTGTTAGGCATGATGCTTCTCTTTTATGTGTAATTCTCAGGTCAATCTTAATTCTAGTTAAACCAATTTTTTTTTTCTCTTCCTTGTCTAAACAATTCTCTTCATCCCCTTTTCTTTTTTTTTTTTTCTCTCTTTTTTTTTTCTTTGAAGATGTTTCTTTCTTGTTTTGATGTTATAGTGCTCTTTCATGTTCATATCTTGTTCATGAATGTTTTATCATGTCACTTCCTTAAATTGATAGTTTCTTTCGCAAAATTCTTTTTTTTTTTTTTTTTGGAATGGGGGTTTTGGGCTCGGTTTAGCTATGGGTGTCCTGTGGAAGTACTGAGTGTTTTGGTTTTGGTGGTGTTTTGAGTTTGAGCTGATAAATGGGGCCGGCCTTGGCTGTGGAATGAAAATCATAACTCTTAGTCTCATCAAAGGTGATTGAAAGTCCGGGATCCTAACCCTAGAGGTGGGGGGGGGAGGGAGGGGGGGTTTGAATAGGGTGATCTACAAATAATGACTAATTAAGGCCAATTTTAATTTCTTTAAAAATAACTAGTCACATATGATGATTTACCAAACAAGATGCGGAAGCTAACAAAAGTAATCACCACAAGCATACATCATCACACAAAGATTTATAGTGGTTCGGCCTCAATGCCTACATCCACTACCGGCTTGTGATCCAACACCCCACCGGATTTCCACTATTTATGCTTTTCAAAAGGCTAAGCAATAACCTTTACAATATGCTTTCCAAGGCTAGGCAATAACCTAACAATGTTGTTTTTCTAGGCTAAACAACAACCTATCAATGTGCTTTTCTAGGTTAAGCAATAACCTTTACAAGAGAAAGATTTCTCTCAAAGAAGTGTCTACACAAACACTTTAAGAGATTACAATTTAAGCTCAATTACAATGGCTCTTAATTAGGCGGATATGAAATTGTAAATCTAACTCACACCAACACTATATGAATGCAAAGGTGTGTGTTCATGATGAGTGTGTGTGAAAACTTCAATCAAGTTTAAAATGAAGGCTCAATTAATGTATGCTTAATGTGTTGGAAATAGGTGGGCCTCGTGGATGTGATTTCAAAACTTTTGACCCTCTTGACTCAGGGATCAAACGTCCATAAGGCCATCAACCATATCCAGGATGCAATCCCTCATACTCATATACCATATACAGCAATATTACAAGCAGCACCATGCAAAATAATCTACAAAAGATTAGAGAAGCAGATTATACCTTTGCTGTCCGGTTGTACTTTGATGGAGAAGAAAACAACTTTAGATCTCCAAGACCTCTTAGCCTTCCACGCTATGGCCCGTATCAGATCTCTTCTCTAAAGGAGATGGGTGGGATCTCCTAAAGAAAACAACTAGAGGCTCTAAAGGAAACTAGAAGAGAACTAGAAGGAGAAGAGAAGTATGTGCAACTCTTGCACAAAGGGGTTTTGGGCGTGAATTTCAAGGATGATAAATCCCAGCCCTTTGTTTCTCATTTTATAGCATTAAGCAACCTCCTTCTCTTGTACTAATTGAAATAGAAGTCTTACTTCTACACAAAATAGTAACCTTACTATTACCACTATTAGAAGTCCCACTTCAAATAGAAATAGTAACTTCCTAATTCCTTCATCTTAGAGTTCTAGTAGGATTAGTATCTATCCAATAACTTGGGCTAGCGTGGGGACCACTAGGGATTCCATAGAAAGCTGGCTCCAACTGGGACACGTGACCCCACATCTCATGTGTAATCCGGGCCCACAGTTAATTGCAAATAACACCACTATATAAATGCAATTGCACTCCAGTCTTAGGAATAAATTACAATGAAGACCTTAAACTTCCCGATTATCACAATTAAGCCCCTCTATCAATATCCATGGATTAACTAGACTAATAATGTCCCGCCAATTTAAATCCACATCTTATTATCCTTGAGCCCCAATTAATCACAGTGATCATCAGTACCATCCAATTAACTCTTAATCGAGATGGGTGCGCACTTACTAATGATAAATCCATTAATTGGCACAAGGGGATAATATAGATAGATTCCATCTTGACCATTGGATGTTCCCACAGTCCTACTACCACATACCCAAGACACCGAGGTGTTGACCTACAGTTGGCCTCACTCATTGGTGACTCAAAGCAAATGAATAGATAGAAACTTGGGTTCATCAATGTCTCAGGATTGAGAGCCTATTGTTAGGGAATTATGAGAGCAAACCTTAAACTCTAGACAGTATTCCATAAGGTGCTTCTCATGGTCCTTCAATACATCCAATGTACCAGCACCGTAATCCAGAATCTTACATTCTGATGATCGAGACAAATCACACTATCTTATAGTGATCAAAGCGCTGCAACCTTATCAGATGAGATGCCCAGTCTCATCACCGGTTGTGAAGATGTTTAAGTATAAGATTTGTGACAAATGTCTCCTGTGTGTGGATCTCATCCATACACATATATCACATCTAATATACTAATGGGACCCGGTTCGTCTCATGAACCATTTATGTCATTTGTATTGGTCATGTGCATTAAGTAGTAAAACACCATTCATCTCATGAAAGGAAAGCATGATATTATTGATAAATAAAGAAATTAATCAGTTTATTACATCATATGATGGATTGAGTCCATACAATCTAACAATCTCCCACTTGGGCTCAATGCCAGTCAGGGTTGCATCTCATGCCCATCCCATCTACATGTTGCTCAAAGACTTTAGTAGTCAAAGGCTTAGTAATGGGATCTGCCAGATTGTCTGCAGAGCCTATCTTGGTAATAGCTATATCACCTCTCTGCACAATCTCTCTGACTAAATGATATTTCCTTTGTACATGCTTTTGGCTTTTATGGCTTCTAGGTTCTTTGGACTGAGCTACTGCCCCGCTGCTGTCACAGTAAACTGTGAGCGGCTGTCGGGCCAAAGGTACCACCCCAAGTTCCATAAGGAATCTTTTGAGCCATACTGCTTCTTTAGCTGCTTCACAAGCCGCTACATATTCAGCCTCCGAGGTGGAATCAGCGGTACATTCCTGTTTTATACTCCTCCAGCTGATTGCTCCGCCACCAAGCATAAATACATAACCAGAAGTGGATTTCCTGGAATCCTTATCTGACATAAAGTCAGAATCTGTGTATCCGACTGGAATGAGCTCATCAGTGCTATAAATCAACATGTAATCTCTAGTCCTTCTCAAGTATTTGAGAATACATTTTACAGCAGTCCAATGTTCAGGTCCTGGATTAGACTGATATCTGCTGACTAGGCCCACTGCATGACAGATATCCGGTCTAGTACATAGCATAGCATACATGAGGCTACCAACAGCTGAAGCGTATGGTATCGACCTCATTTGCTCCTTTTCCTCAGGTGTCTTAGGACACTGGTCTTTGGAAAGGTGCACTCCATGCCTGAAAGGTGTAATGCCCTTCTTGGAGTCTTGCATAGCAAACCGTACCAGCACCTTATCTATATATCCAGCTTGAGATAAGCCAATCATCCTATTTTGCCGGTCTCGATGTAGTTTGATCCCTAGGATGTAGCTAGCTTCTCCCAAGTCCTTCATATCAAAAGTCTTGGCCAACCAAACTTTCACAGTTGACAACATTCCTATGTCTTTCCCGAGGAGAAGGATATCGTCGACATATAAAACTAGAAAAACTACCCTTTCACCTTCACTTTTCATGTACACACATGACTCGTCCGGATTTTGACAAAAACCAAATGACTTGATTGCCTGGTCAAAACGGATGTTCTAGCTTCGGGATGCCTGCTTTAATCCATAGATGGACTTCTGCAGTTTGCAAACTTTTTGCTCTTGGTTTTTAGCTACAAAACCGTCTGGTTGCACCATATAGATGTCTTCCTCAAGATGGCCGTTAAGAAACGCCGTCTTGACATCCATTTGCCAAATCTCATAATCGAGATGAGCCGCAATGGATAAGAGTATCCGGATGGACTTGAGCATGGCTACCGGCGAAAAAGTTTCCTCATAATCGATACCCTCTTTCTGAGTATACCCTTTCGCTACAAGCCTGGCCTTAAAGGTCTCTACTCTGCCATCTGGTCCTCTTTTTCTCTTGTAGACCCACTTGCACCCAATAGGTTTAATATTGGCAAGCAAGTCCACAAGTCTCCAGACCTGATTGGAGTACATAGACTCTATCTCAGCTTTCATAGCATCTTGCCAACGTCCCGAATCTATGTCATTAATTACTTCATCATAGTTACAGGGATCTTGTTCCGGTTCTTCCGGGATTGCCTCGTAAGACTCTCCCAAGAACGAGAACCTGTCAGGAGGTCTGACAATTCTCCCACTACGACGAGGCACCGGTGTAATTACTTGGTCTGGTAAGGGCAGTTCTTCCTCAAGTTCGGTCTCTCTTGGATTTGGAATTGATTGCTCTTGGATTTCTTCCAAGATCACCTTTTCTAAAGATTTCCGGTTTATCATATAATCTTCCTCCAGAAAAACCGCATTGGTGCTTACCAGCACTTTTTGCTCTCTGGGATTATAGAATAACCAACCTTTAGTTCCCTTAGGATATCCAACAAACGTACATACTTCCGACTTCGTTTCCAACTTATCCGTCTTAACCTTCAGCACGTGTGCCGGACAACCCCAAATGTGTCAATGTTGTAGACTAGGCTTTCGCCCGGACCACAACTCCCGGGGAGTCTTAGGTACAGACTTAGATGGTACGAGGTTTAGTATGTACATCGCACTATTCAAGGCGTATCCCCAGAAGGATATAGGCAATCCTGAGAAACTCAGCATAGACCTGATCATATCTAAAAGAGTCCGGTTCCTTCTTTCTGCTACTCCATTCTGTTGAGGCATATCAGGAGCAGACAACTGGGATAAAATCCCATTCTCTGATAAGTATCCCATAAAATCAGCAGAGAGATATTCCCCTCCTCGATCTGATCGAAGAGTCTTGATACTTTTACCTAATTGCTTTTCCGCTTCCGCTCGAAACTCTTTGAACTTTTCAAAAGCCTTGGACTTGCGGTGCATAAGGTATATGTATCCATATCTTGAGTAATCATCTGTGAAAGTGATGAAGTACTCATATCCTCCTCTGGCCCTGACATTAATGGGTCCACACACATCAGTATGCACTAATTCCAATAAATCTTTGGCCCTATTGCCCTTAGATAAAAATGGTCTCTTGGTCATTTTGCCTTCTAGACAGGATTCGCAGACAGGCATTGGTTCCACCACCAGTGAAGGCAAGATACCATCTTTCACTAGCCTGTCAATCCTGTTTAGGTTTATATGACCTAGCCTCAAGTGCCAAAGTTTTGTTGGATTAGATGAAGGTGACTTCCTCCTTAATGATGGTCTATTGAGTGTTTCAGTATCATGTATCTCATACATTGTGGGAGTTAATAAATAAAGCCCATTGGTTACCTTGCCAGAACATACAAAAATACCATTCCTCTTTATGACAACTTCAGTACCAAAAGTAATAGAATAACTTTTATTCACCAAACTAGAAACTGAAATTAAATTCCGTCGTAAAGACGGTACATATAATGTGTCTGACAAAACCAACTTATTATTCGGAAAACATAAAGTAATAACTCCCACTGAAGCAACATCTGCCTTAGCGTCAGATCCTAGGTTGACAATGATTTCTCCGTCACTGAGCTTCCTGGTTTCCCTGAACCCCTGCAACGTATTACATATGTGATTAGTTGCCCCGGAGTCCACACACCAGGATTCTGAAGTACCAGTTGTAAAACTAACTTCAGAAATAAGTGACTCAATCATACCTGAGGTCTTCTTTTTAGACAGATATTCTGGACAATTCCTTTTCCAATGTCCTGTCTTACCACAATGGAAACACTTTCCTTTTGTCCCTGTACCCTTAGCCTTGGCCACGCCACCATTAGGACCATTCTCCACCTTAGGACCCTTCAGAACTGATTTCTTTTTGCCTTTCCGCCCTTTGCCTTTCGGCTTGGACTTGACATCTGACTTTTCTGTCATTAGGGCAGTTGGCTTCTTCTTCAAAATCCCTTCAGTCACTACTAGTTGGCTAGACAGCTCAGCCAGAGTCAGATTCATTTTGTTCATGTTGTAATTAACTTTGAAATTGTTGAATGACTCTGGTAGTGACTCAAGGATTATGTCGATCTGCGATTCTGCATCAATCGCAGCCCCAAGTACATCTAACTCATTTAATGAGTCCATCATTTTCATCATGTGTTCCTGAACAGATGTACCTTCAGCCATCTTGGTGCTTATGAGCACCCTCATAGCTGCCTGCCTAGCAGGCCTGCCCTGTTCCGCAAACATCTCCTTTAAGTTCGATATAATATCGTATGCAGTCTTATAGGATTGATGTTGGTGTTGCAAAACACTAGACATGGATGCCTGAATGTAACATTGGGCCATCTCATCGTCTTTGGCCCATTTGGTGTAAAGTTCCTTTTCTTCTTGTGATGCATCCGGGCCAGGCTCATCAAGGGGGGTTTTGGTAAGGACATATTTATATCCTGAAGCAGTCAGGACAATATCCAGGTTCCGTTTCCAGTCTACATAGTTGGATCCCACCAACTTATTCTGGTTGAGGATGGTCGCAAGTGGATTGAAAGTATTTGAATTCATGCTTGAAAAACTGTAGCACATAACCATACATTCAATTAATGAATTTAAATGACATTAGGTTTTAGTATTCTACCAAAATTATGTGGGAATCCTCATAACCACAAAATTCAAAATACATCGGAATCCCAATCTCCAGGGTATGCCTCCTTGGGGAGTGCAAATACCACCTAGATTAGTGCGGATCAAAAGTTGGTCAAAATTATTATTATGACTAACTATTCATGATCCCCATCATTCATTATTATCTAGGTATCTCATACCAAATAATGTATGACTCCCGATTGGATTTGGTTTCTAAAATAAATGAGGCAAATCCTTGGGGATACTACATCATTATTTTAGTTAAGTGTGACCCACCAACTAGCATTGTATGACCACCGTTGCGGGCAGCTCCTCCTTGGGGAGTGGACCCCCGCCCTGTCTCACCAATACTATCCTTAGGAGATCCATATCTAGTAACCAGACAAATACTAGCCCTCCGTGGGGAACGACCATTCTCAAGATGGTGCGAGGCTAATACTTTCCTTACAATGGACCTATGGTGGAAAACCATGGGGATTTTTTAAAATTAAATACCCCGCTCCCACTTAATATTTTAGGATTGAGGATTTCCTTATAGGTATATGGGCCCTTATATATAAACATCAAATCATCTCATGATATGACCAATAATTGGTTCCAAGTCAAGTTATTTTATGGAAAGTCCAGTTTCTTAAATTAGTGTTACTAATGGGTCCATCTCATGGGCCCACCAACTCTAATTAGAACTCTTTCCAAAAATTAATTTGATTTGACCAATTTTGGAAACTGTTATGTTTGGATCAGATTTGGAAATATTCTAAAAATAAGCAACCATCCACAAATAGAAAGTGCTAATAAAAGAAACTAGTCCTCTCCTCCACATGGCCCAAGCGGAATAGACTTCTTGGACTTCTGAACTTTCCAAAACTTTGGGATTCCTCAAACTCTTTGGGTATCTCCAAAACTCTTTGATTAGGAGTCCAACTTCACTTTCCTTCTTCGTCTCGGACATCACCAGAATTTACAAATTACTGAAAAAATTACATAAATTCCTATGCCTCAAGAATGAGACTTACATGGTAATCTAAACACGGAAATAAAAGGGCTATAGGGAAATTCACCATGCCTTGCCCTTTCACGGGAAACCAAGGAAACCATGATGCCCTTTACACTTAGCCACAAATAAACCAATAACCACATAAAAGAAAATAAAAGTCGTGGGCCATATGGAGAGGACATTATTACCTGCAAGTTAGTATCTCATACAACTCACAAAAACATGCTGCCACTTCGATATAATATACTCTTCGCAGAGGGGCTCCGGGGGTGTCCCCCGGCGGTGGTCGAGCTGACCGGTCGTCAACTTTAGATCTCCAAAACCTCTTAGCCTTCCACGCTATGGCCCGTATCAGATCTCTTCTCTAAAGGAGATGGGTGGGATCTCCTAAAGAAAACAACTAGAGGCTCTAAAGGAAACTAGAAGAGAACTAGAAGGAGAAGAGAAGTATGTGCAACTCTTGCACAAAGGGGTTTTGGGCGTGAATTTCAAGGATGATAAATCCCAGCCCTTTGTTTCTCATTTTATAGCATTAAGCAACCTCCTTCTCTTGTACTAATTGAAATAGAAGTCTTACTTCTACACAAAATAGTAACCTTACTATTACCACTATTAGAAGTCCCACTTCAAATAGAAACAGTAACTTCCTAATTCCTTCATCTTAGAGTTCTAGTAGGATTAGTATCTATCCAATAACTTGGGCTAGCGTGGGGACCACTAGGGATTCCATAGAAAGCTGGCTCCAACTGGGACACGTGACCCCACATCTCATGTGTAATCCGGGCCCACAGTTAATTGCAAATAACACCACTATATAAATGCAATTGCACTCCAGTCTTAGGAATAAATTACAATGAAGACCCTAAACTTCCCGATTATCACAATTAAGCCCCTCTATCAATATCCATGGATTAACTGGACTAATAATGTCCCGCCAATTTAAATCCACATCTTATTATCCTTGAGCCCCAATTAATCACAGTGATCATCAGTACCATCCAATTAACTCTTAATCGAGATGGGTGCGCACTTACTAATGATAAATCCATTAATTGGCACAAGGGGATAATATAGATAGATTCCATCTTGACCATTGGATGTTCCCACAGTCCTACTACCACATACCCAAGACACCGAGGTGTTGACCTACAGTTGGCCTCACTCATTGGTGACTCAAAGCAAATGAATAGATAGAAACTTGGGTTCATCAATGTCTCAGGATTGAGAGCCTATTGTTAGGGAATTATGAGAGCAAACCTTAAACTCTAGACAGTATTCCATAAGGTGCTTCTCATGGTCCTTCAATACATCCAATGTACCAGCACCGTGATCCAGAATCTTACATTCTGATGATCGAGACAAATCACACTATCTTATAGTGATCAAAGCGCTGCAACCTTATCAGATGAGATGCCCAGTCTCATCACCGGTTGTGAAGATGTTTAAGTATAAGATTTGTGACAAATGTTTCCTGTGTGTGGATCTCATCCATACACATATATCACATCTAATATACTAATGGGACCCGGTTCGTCTCATGAACCATTTATGTCATTTGTATTGGTCATGTGCATTAAGTAGTAAAACACCATTCATCTCATGAAAGGAAAGCATGATATTATTGATAAATAAAGAAATTAATCAGTTTATTACATCATATGATGGATTGAGTCCATACAATCTAACATAATGCATTTTAAAGTTTAAAGCACACAAAGATTTGATTGAAGTGAAATGCAAATCACATGTACAAAATACTAACTTGTTGATGATATGAAAATCAAAAGCTCATAAGTTGTATGAAATTAATTATGTCTAAACATGTAATGCATGTGCAATGTTGTTTTCAAAAACAAAAGTTTAACTAAAGTTTAAATGAATGAAAACAATAATATGATTCAACCAAGTAAATGAAACATGTTATAAAAGAAATCAAAGGATTTGACAAAACATGTTTTATAAAGTTTTAAAATAAACTTGGTTTGAAATCAAGGTGAAGAATTCAATCCAACTTAGATCAAAGCTAATGAAGAATGGATTCAACACATCATAGTTATCATGCTAAAAATCATTTACCAATAATTTAAACAACGCATATAACATATGATTAATAAAAGTAAAGCTTACTTAGAGATGTAACTTCATTAATCCAAGCTTTACCTTTACTGATGACCCCTTGGTCTCTCTTACTTCATTCCCCTTTTTCTTGCCTCCAAACACCTCAAGGATGGCTTAGATGTTGCACCCTTTGGCAAAGGAATGAGCTTCATTTTATACCCAAAAAGTGCCCAACGGCTAGTCCCCGGTCGACCTGCCCCTGTGCCCAGTCGACCGGGTACACAACGGTCATAAATATAGCCGTTTGAAAAACTGCTTCTAGCGGGGGCCAGTGACCGCCGGTAAAAGTGGTTTTGGCCGCCGGTAAAAGTCCTGTTTTCTCAAAAATGATTTTTTTAAAGAAACTTTCTTGTGGGGACTTTTGGGCCATCAAATCAAGCTTGGAATCATGACTTTAATTCAATCTAAGTTCTTTTAAAATCATGAAACATACAAAGCCAAAAATGATTTGAAACTTTTAAAACCATTGGCTAGCTTGATTTATAAAACTTCTTTTCAAATTAAAATGCATCCAATCAAAACATGCATGAAACATATGATTTACAAGATTTAAAACAATGCATGAGTAAATTAAGATTTCAAGATTTTCTAAATCAATGCAAGTGTGAAAATTTAAATGATGATTAAAATGATAATGCATCCATCAAATTGCAATATACAAAATCCCTAACAGTGGTTGCACAATAACTAACCCGAGCAATGAATTTGGGTACTGTGAGCAAGGTTCGGGAATTTTATGTGGTTAGGTGAGGCTTGAAAAGATCCATTGGTGGGGCTGAACCCATTGGTTGTCTCTGTCGATTGGGATGTAATGGGGTGGTTTTAGTGACGATATATATATATATATATATTTGTTTCTCTCTTTTTTGCTTTCGTCTCTCTTTCTTTTTTTATTTTTTTATTTTTTCTTTGTGTGTTGTCCACGGCATTTTTGTAACATATGTTGTTGGTCTTGTAGTATTTATGTTCTGTGCTGTCTTCTTTTATTTTGATTCTCTCTTTCTTTTCTTTTCTTTTCTTTTTTTTTTTTTTTTCCGTTGTGGGACAGAAATCAGAATGTGGTTTAGCCCAATATATTGGCCCTGATCGTGACGGGACAAGAGTTACGGGTGTGTTGTTTTGGTTTGAGTGGGGGATTTGCTTCACTCGTTTTTGTCCATTTTCATTTCCCTAGTTACTTTTGTTTTGTTTGGTGATTGGCCTTGTATGGGCTTCACGTTTGCCCTTGAACTGGTTTATCTTGGGATTGTTTTTATGTCAACTGTTCTTCATTTTGATGTTACTCATATAGTCATTTTAGTTGCCTTGCATAGACTTTTGATGTCATGCCCTTAAATTTAATACTTTGCTTCTTCTTCAGCATGCTTCCACTTTCATAGTTTCTCACATATGCTTTCTCTCTATTTTTTTGTTTGTGCAGAATGGCTAAGACGAGGCTTGCCGGCAAAAGGACCTCGACGCTAGATGAGTCAGGAGAGGGTGCGTCAGGAGATCAGGGAGGCATCCCCTTGAATAGGTTCGGGGAGGACCCCGAAGTTGGACTTGCCGGGGAGCCCGAGGCGGGGCAGAATGTGACTCGACCCGCAAAGAGGCGTAAGAGACAGCAAACTAGAGAAGATCCCCACCTTGCAGATGAGATAAGAGCGGGCAAAGTAATAACACTTGGTCTCTCATGCATTACATCTCTCCATTACCTACCTCCGAATCTTTGAGCTAAGAATCATGGTGGTTTTCTCAATTGCAGCTTGTACCTCTTGCCCGAACGAGGGTGGGGTGGCTGAAGGTAAAACAGTGGTGGACAGAGTTGTCGGACACTTTGAAGGATCGCATCCGAGCGATGGGTTTCGGAGACTTCATGTCAATTGTTGCCTTCCGACCTGATCGTGCTCTCCTCAGTGCACTCTCCGAGAGATGGAGGGATGAGACCCATTCTTTCCATTTCCCAACTGGCGAGATGACTATCACTCTTGAGGACATAGCGAGATGTTGGGGCCTGAGAGTGATCTGTTTACCGGTCTCGACTGGGACGGCTGACGCCAATCCTGACCTTGTCCGGCCTTTGCTCCAGCGTTTGTTTGGTGCACGGCCTTATCTTGGCTCTAGCCAGGTTGATATTGAGTGGCTATGGGAGGCTTACGGCCCTGCGAGGGCGAAGGCCCTAAACAGTGAGTATTCTACCTTTTGTCCTGGTAGTTTCGATTCATTGGCTCTCTTTCTTACCATCATTTCTTATGCAATCCAGGTTGGACCCGTGATCAGACTGAGTTTTTGGCCGGACATGAAGCGCAGGTGGCAGCCGTCGGAGATTCGTCAGCTAGAGATGGAGACAGCGGAACCGCCCCGACTACTAGTGAGTGGGTGAGGACGGATGCAGCGGATGCCATTCGTCCGGATGTCGGAATAGATGAGAATGAAGGGGCGACTAGTGATTCGGATGACGAGGACTATATAGCCCCCTTGGATGAGCTACTTGCGTCCGATGATAGTGATGATCCAATGGACGTCGGAGGTAGTGAAGATGAAGGTGATGGCCATGAAGCGAGGGCCGGAGATGATGAGGGCGGTGATGATGTTGTCCCCCTTACAGGTGAATTCTTTAAGTTTATTCTTACCCCTCATTGCTTGGGTGGCTAACGTCTGTAATCCCTTTTTTCATTTGTAGAGTATGAGTGTAGAGAGGTACCCGTCGATGGATATTATCGTCGGAAGAGAGTGGGGATTCCTTGCAAGGCCTTCTATGTGACGAGTGAGTAGCAAGCTATGACTGTAATGTTGTTTTCCGCGAATTGTTGAATATTATTGATTGCAGGTCTTCATCAATTTAGCAGGAAAGAAAGGGACCCGCTCTGATGTTGCATTGAGACGTCCTCGATTATTGTCGGCCAGGCAAGGTGAGGAAGAGAGTCTCCGCGCATTCCTCCTCTACTTTTTGGGCAAGTGTCTATTTGCGAATTCTACGGGCAGCAGAGTGTCCGTTACCTTGCTCAGGTTTGTAGATGATTTGAGCCGAGTAGGTGATTATGCCTGGGGTGCGGCAGCCCTCGCTTTCCTCTTCCATAGTCTAGATGATAGATGTAGGGTGCAGAGGGGCCATAGGAGTCTCCGGGGCTTTGTCCCAATCATTCAGGTAAATCCATTTCCCATATTCGTTAATCTTCTGTTTTGAATATCTTGCCTTATTAATGATTCAATTGCTTCGAAACAGGTGTGGATGTGGGAGCACGTCTTGCAGTGTCGCCCCGAGCGTTTGCCAGTGCGGTTGGGTCTTGTTCCCCGGGCAGCGCAGTGGTATCCGAATGCTACTATGCGGGGCTTCGCCGACATCCGTCCTATAGAGCTTGCGAAAAGAACCAAGGACTTGAGGATGAGGCCCGATGAACAAGGCTATCGCTTCATCCTGAACGAGTTGATAGACAGGGAGGTAAGTCATTCTCTTTTCCCTTCCGTTCCTTAACTTGTTTTGGAATTAGGCCATGATTGGCCATCCTCCTACTTCAAGTTGTTTAATGATTGAGATTCTTCGACGTTATGTCCTTTTCCTTTTCAGATCATTTGGCGTCCTTACCAGAGTGGCCCTGATGATGAATTGATGGCAGTGCGAGAGGGGAAGCATTTATTCGCGACAGATATATGGCTTCACGCCCCTCAGATTGTTTCTAGGCTTGTCGTGAGTCGAGTTGCTCGCCAGTTCGGTAGTCATCAGGTCGTCCTACCCCCTGAGCCTGTCATGGGTCATTCATATAGGGGATGGGGTGAAGCGATATTTGGCCATTCTCACCCGCACCAGCCTGAGATTGATGATTGGGATAGAGGGGGACAAACACCTACTTTTGGGACAGATGAAGAAGCATCAGGCAACTATGAGCGATATTGGAAAGAAGCCACCTGTCGATTCATACTTCCGGAGTCGTATTCTGGCGGGTCTTCTTATTCTGTCCGAAATTGCGCTGAGGCGATAGAGGCCATGATGTCACTTCGGGTAATTATTTAAATTTACTCGTCTAATTTGACGCAATCTATTGTTTTTGAGTTGACCCCTTGTGTTTTGCTCTTGCTTCATATGGCTCCTCCAGCCGAGATGGGACACCGAGAGACTCGTCCATTAGGCCGTAATTCAGGCGAGGTAAAATCTACCCAGGTTTATTAGTCATGTTGTCCCGACTTCCTATTCTAATCAATGATCCGTTATGCATTTAGCATGAGGTGATGCATGTCCAATTTGCAGCATGGGAATTTGGGGTGTTGCCCTTTGGGGTTGTGTTTCAAAGTACTCACTCATTGCATTGTATATTTCATGACTTCAGGAGGCCATGACGACGGGACTACAGGCGTCCTTTGCGGCTAAGGAGGTACGGGAATCATGATCCCTTGTCTATTGTGAAAATAATGCTTTGAACTTACTGACTCTCTTTACTTTGCCCAGATGGATCTGCGAAAGGAATTGCGGTTGCGCGACGCTATCATTGATGCGCTGACGGATACCTATGAGGTATAAGGTTACTAATTTAGTCCTTATGCGAATTAAGATTTATAACACCTGATTGTTTGTGCAGAGGGATAAGGATTTAGCTGCATCCGAGGCTGTGAGGATCAGATTGGAGGGCGAGCTTCGGACGCTGCGAACCGAGATGGACCGACTGCGGGTTAGTGAGGTTTAGATTCTTTATTGCATTCTTCTTTTGTATATCAACTAATCCCTGACAGTTTGTATTTGTGATCTTTCAGGCGGAGGCTTGCGACAAGTGCGACAAGGCGCTTGCGGAGAAGAATGCTTCAGAGGCCCAGGTATGAGCTTTACTTATATGATGGTTCAATTCTAATTCCTCCAACATTGAGGTATTTTGTAATCATGTTATGTGCAGGTCGAAGAATTACAGGCCAAACTCAAAAGCTTTGAGGCCTCTACACAGGTGAACATCCTTTACCCTTCAAGGATTCATGTTTACCGCTACAGGTTTACTAGATGTAATGTTTCTTTGTTTGTTATCCTGCAGGGTGGTGCTATTGTTGTTTCGGCCCCCTCACTTCTTAGCTCGAGTGAGGATAGGGCTCGGATTCATGATCAGTATGCTGAGCACATGGACCGCATGTAGCGATGTCACGAGGAGGTGGTTGCTGATTTACGGAGGCACCTTGATCGATATCGCTAGAGGGCGGAAGAGAGAGGTTATGCGTTTTTAGACTCGGTCCGAGCCCCTTCTCAACGTACGCCTAGTCCGTCCTCATTTGCTTCGTCGGCTCGTCATAATGGTGCTGCTCCATAGGGTTATCATTCCTTGATTGACCTCCTAGGGACCTATTCATTGTGTACCCCTGTTCTATGTTGTATTTATATGTGTTGGTTATGCTGTTTATGTTGTTTCACCCCATCTTCGACTCATGTTGGGAGCCCATATGTACCTGACTGATGTGTATGTTGTGCATGTATATTATGTAAGTATAGTTGAGATAGCATGTTTGATACCTTAGAAGTACTATGGGAATGTGATTTATCGATGAAGAGTCATTGATGGGTGCCGGGGGAATATATGAAGTGTCTTTCTTTCACAGGTAACAGGTTTTTGTGTATCCGGAAATTTTCGGAGTCCAAAAAAGAAGGGGAAGTGCTGCCGAAATTTTTCTAAAATTTTTCGAAATCCGTGCTCTAAGTACAAGACTCGTGGGAAGAATCATTGGTAATTAGGGACAACCAAAATGACATGTAGATAATAAGCTAAATGAATACAATCTTATATTCAATTTTGAGCTGAAAACATGACATGGATTCAAGGTTCTCAAACAATGGGGAGTGCCTGGGTGTGTGGTATTTGCGACCTATGCAACTCTACGCTTCGAGGCATTCACAATATCAGCTATAGATTTGAAGGCATATGCTAAAAAATTAACTGCATTTACAATAGGTGAAATATTAAAAAGGGGGCGCATAGCATATATATCTGTAATCAAATTCATCATAGGATATCAGAACAAACATAGTTTATATCTCTTAAGTTTGATTACCGTCATTTCATTCTTATCAAGTCATGAGGAGTTGTGCACAAGATTATACCCATAAAAATGAAAAAAAATGCCCCAGCTTGTGGGATGTTTTAGATATGATCGGGGTTGGGTTCCCTGCAAGGCCTCAGAAATGAACTTGTTAGTTTAATATTTTTAGGCCCCCTGCATGATGTGGCTAAGGTGGCATTTACTTTCTCGGTAAAAATGTCAGGGGGCCATTTTGGCACTCAAGCTTTGAGAATAAAAAGATTGAATTCATACCTTAGGAGATATGTTTCTCCTGCATCCAACCAAAAGTCATTAGTAGTAAAAGCGTGCATGAGGTGAAAGTGTGTGGACTAGTGAGTGCTCGTGACAGTTGTGTATGCGATGAGGACCCAGATTGGGAAGCCGTGTGAGATATAATATATATATAAAAAAAAATGCCCCAGCATAAGACTAGCGTCTATATATATTGGCTGTGGGTGAGGGTGTGAAAGTAGATTAGCTTCCCGATCCGTGATTTTCACTGTGGTAGTAACATAGTCTTCCTTAACTATCCTTTGGAGGTTAACCCTCACAGGCCTCCCTTTATAGCTGCTTGGTCTTTTCGGCTGAACTTTGGAGAGCACCTGACTGTCTCCGAAACTCATTCGTGAGTTGTGTTCGTGTGTGGGGTGGTGAGTCACCGTGGTACCTTAGTGTTGTGGTTCTCGACTACCTCTTGCTTAGTTTACCCGATGAGTACCCATGTCACTTCGGCGAACCTAATTCTAAAAAAAAAAATCTCTTTTTTTTTTTTTTTTTTTTTTTTTTTGACATGTGACTGTGCAATGCCTGAGTCCCTTAAGCTTTCTAATTAACCCATGTAACGAGCATTCAGCCAATGACTCCCAAACCAGGTGGCTTTAGGGCACTAGATATATAAATATCCCTACGGGCTTACTGGCTCGGGTTAAAAAGGCTACGAACCCAAACTAGTCACAAAGGCTTTTATTTCTTTTTAGAACTTCATCTCTCTCTCTTTTTTTTTTTTTTTTTTTTTTTTTTTTTTTTTTTGAACAATCGAAAAGCTTTCATGACATGAGCAATCTCACCTACAAACCTTCACATTGGGTGGCTTCAACCGTGCGGAATTTGTGTGGGGCGGACTCACCATTTTGTGTATTTATAGGTGTTGGTGTGTGTTTGAGTTCTAAGTTCGATTAGAGTGCATCTCTTCGGTTCTCCTACGGGATTTCTACAACTACTCTAGGGAGTTAGGAGGGTCATACTCTGCAAGAATCAGGGAAAGGTCAGACTGTGTACCTTTTCAGGTACATAGCGTTCCATGGATCGGGGAGCTCTTCCCCTTCTGCATTTACTAATCTATATGCATTACCAGAATATACTTCTTTAACTACATAAGGGCCTTCCCAATTGGGTTGTAACTTACCTCTAGGATGCGGAAGCTGGGATGGTGTGATGCGTTTTAATACGAAATCACCAACTTTGAAGTTTCTTTCTTTGACATGCTTGTTGTAGGCTCTGGCGATTCGCTTCCGGTATACTTGTGCATGTTCTGCTGCTTTCATTCTTCTCTCGTCAAGTAAGTCTAGCTGAAGTAGCAATGCTTCTCTCCTCTGGTCTTCTGTTATATCTTCGTCTAGTTGGATACGCAGTGATGGGTGAAGGACTTCGAGGGGAAGGACTGCTTCCATTCCGTAGGTCAAAGAGTATGGGGTTTCTCCTGTAGGAGTTCTTATTGAAGTCCGGTACGCCCACAACGCTTCAACCAAACGGTCTGGCCAATCATTACCTTTGGCAGTTTGCACGGTCTTCTTGATAATCTTCAATAAGGTCTTGTTGGTTGCTTCGGCCTGACCATTCGCTTGGGGATAATATGGGGTAGAATGATGCAATTCTATGTCGTATTTTGTGCACAACTCGTTCATTTGCTGAGATATAAACTGGGGGCCATTGTCTGTTATGAATACCTTAGGAATGCCAAACCTGGCTATTATATTTTTTTTGATGAATTTAACGACAGAAGTAGCTTTAATATTAACATATGCTTCTGCTTCTGCCCACTTAGTGTAATATTCTGTGGCTGTTAATATGAATGCCTTATTTTGTGTGTTTTCTAGAGTAGGGGCCAGGGGTCCTATGATATCAAAGGCCAAGGTTGAGAAAGGCCATGGAGCTATGGTAGGGTGAAGTGATGATGCAGGGGCATGAATTAGGTCGGCATGCAGCTGACATTCTTTACATCTCTTAACATAATGGACTGAATCCGACTCTAGGGATGGCCAATAGTAACCTAAACGGATAATCTTCTTAGCCAACATCTGGCTGTTGACATGTCCTCCACACTCTCCTGAATGTGCTTCTTCAAGTATCTCTTGCCCTTCGTCTATGGTCACACATCGTAAAAGGATTCCACTGAATGATCTACGGTACAATAGTCCTGCGACTATGACATATCTCTGAACCATTTCTTTCAATGCTCTTTTATCCGATTGGGAGGCATATTCAGGGATATAGCCATCGCGTAGGTAATTCCAGATGTCGTAGTACCATGGGTGATCATCTATTAGGTCATCATCATGTTGGATGCGAGCTAAGAGTTCTTCTTCAGGCTTTGTAGTATTCTCCTTATCAGACTTCTTGGTCTCGGGCTTCTTATTCTTTTCCTTTGGAACTTTTGGCAGAATTTCGGCAGGATCCCCTTTGGTTAGATCTATCGGTTTGACGGATGGTGAAGCTAGCCTTTTAATTAGAAAACCTTCTGAATCCTTGTCGTTAGGCATTTCTATGATCGAAGCTAGGATTGCTAATGAGTCGGCCAGTCGATTCAAGGCTCGAGGAATGTGGAGGAAGGAGATTTTCTTGAAATCAGACATTATTTCCTTTGCTTTGGTATGGTAATGTGCAAGCTTTGGAGCATTAACCTTCCATTCTCCGGCTACTTGGGAAATAACAACCTTGGAATCACCGAAGACTCTCAGTTTCTCGACACCCAGGACCTGGGCTTCTCTCAATCCTGCCAATAAAGCTTCATATTCCATCACATTGTTGGTTGCCGGAAAACCCAATCTTGTAGGCTTTCGGTATGACGACTCCTTCTGGGGATAATAGCACTACCCCAATTCCTTTTCCATTTTGATTTAAGGCCCCATCAAAGTACATGGTCCATGAGTCATCATCCTTAACCTCTTCAACGTCCGTAAACAAAATGTTCTCATCAGGGAATCCAGTTCTAACTGGCTCGTATCGAGGCAGGGGGAGGTGTGCGAGATGGTCAGCAATCGCCTGGCCTTTTATGGACTTCTGTGTAACATAAGTTATGTCAAATTCGGCCAAGAGCATTTGCCATCTCGCAACTCTTCCTGAAGTGACAGGTTTCTCGAAAATGTACTTCAAGGGATCCATCCTTGCTAGGAGTTTAACTTGATGAGCTAGAAAGTAGTGTCTTAATTTCTGAGCCGCCCAAACTACGGCTAAACAAGTTCTTTCCATTGGAGAGTATTTCCTTTCGTATGGTAATAGAGATTTGCTCAAGTAATAAATAGCGTTCTCCTTTCGGCCGGTCTCATCATGTTGACCTATGACCACACCTATTGCAGATTCGGTCGCTGACACATATAAGATGAGAGGCTTGTTTTTGATAGGTGGTTTCAGGACGGGAGGACTCAATAAATATTTCTTCAGATCTTCAAATGCCTTCTGGCAGTCGTCATCCCAGTGGTATTTCACGCCTCCTTTTAGCAATTTGTGGAATGGCTCGCACCTTTGGGAATGCTGTGAAATGAATCTCCTGATGAACTGTAATCGCCCTATGAGGCCTCTCAATTCTTTGAGATTTTTCGGGGGCGGCATTTCGAGGATGGCCTTTACTTTAGAAGGATCAACTTCGATTCCCCGATTACTTACCATAAAGCCCAGGAGCTTGCCTGAGGATACTCCAAAAACGCATTTCTTCGGATTCATTTTCAGTCGGGTATCCCTAGATCGTTGAAGGACTTTCCTAAGAGCCGCAACATGATCTTCTCGAGTTTTGGATTTGATTAAAATGTCATCTACGTAAACTTCCATACAATCGTGTATCATATCGTGGAATATTGCCATCATGGCTCTCTGATAAGTGGCACCAGCATTTTTCAAACCAAAAGGCATCACCACGTAGCAATAGGTCCCCCAGGGTGTGGTGAATGATGTCTTCTCCTGATCTTCTGGTGATAGCTTGATTTGATTGTACCCTGAGTAACCATCCATGAATGATAGCATGGCGTGCCCTGCAGTATTATCGATAAGCACGTCGATGTGAGGCAAGGGGAAATCGTCTTTGGGAGATGCCTTGTTTAGATTTCGAAAATCAATACAAACTCGGATGCGTCCGTCTTTCTTCTTTACCGGGACTATGTTGGCTACCCATTGAGGGAATAATACGACCCTGATGAATTTAGCTTGGTGGAGTTTGTCAACCTCTTCTTTTACTTTCAGGGCAACATCGGGAAGCATTTTCCTCAACTTTTGTTTGACTGGTTTAGCATTTTCTTCTAGTGGGATCCGGTGTTCCACCAGATCGGGTGCAAGTCCGGGCATATCCTTATAATCCGATGCGAACACGTCCTGATATTCTCTTAGGACCTCAAGGATTTTACTCTCCTCGTCTGACTCTAGGCACGCACTGATCTGGACCTGTTTGGGTCTCTCCTCTGTCCCTAGGTTTATTTCCTTTGTTTTTTCGGCAGCGGCTTGTGTCTCTTCATCAAACTTTTTGATTATTCTTCCAAATTCCTCGGAAATTTCATCATCTCCTTCTTCGGCGTTCACCAATTCGTAAACACCCATTCCATCGTTAACGTTCTTGTGCTGTGCTGAGGGCTCGGGTTCTTGAACGACAGGTAGAGATTCACAGCCTAACTTATCAATGTTGGTCATAATCTCCTCTAGTCGGGACTGCTCTATTGGGGGTAATTTCCACCGCCTCAAATTGCCCATATTTTGATGATGGCTAAAGTTTTCTACTCCTACAACTCCTATGTTTTTGGGTTTTCTATTTTCTTTTTTTTTTTGGATTTTTGGGGTTTTCTAATTTTTTTGGATTTTTGGAATGATATGGTACAGGTGGTGTTGAAGATGGGCAATCTACCGAGGAGGATCCTCCCCGCTGGCGTGGCCAGGCAGTGGGGCGGTATACCACTTCGTGATCATCTTGGTCATCGGTCTCCCAAATTTCATGGTCTCCTTGAGAGGGGTCTTCTCGCCAGTGGCGCCAGGCAATGGGCCAATATACCACTTCTTCGCGAGTAGGGTCTTCAATCTCCCATATTTCGCGGCTTTCTTGGAGTTCGATAATCGGCCTTTTTTTTTTTTTTTTTGGGTAAATGAGTTGGTTTGCTTATAGTCAGCATGTTGCACGACAAGGTTTGGAATCTTAGGTCAATAGTGCTTTCCGTATTGTTCACTTTTTTTGGAGAATGGAGCTCTTTCCAAGTGCCAAGGATTTCCTCGTAAATTTCGCTTTCGGATGACGTGGAGTCTTCCCAATCTTCTACTAAAACAACCTTACCCTTATCGTTTAGATCAGAATTACAACATCCCTCTCTAGTCGGTGACGTGTTAGGACCTAGAATTTTATCGTGTCTCGTGAAATGCTCGTCTAAGGTCCAGTTCTCTGGTTTACAGCTCAGATTATTATGTATATCGTACCCTAACCCTTCTGCTTTCACTCTAGGGTCTGGTATGTAGGGGTCGATAATACCTTCTCCGTCTTTTCCTAGTCCAAACCCGGGTTGATATCCCATCTTCCTCATCAAATTCCATCCTCGATCTTGATTCTTATTGTCTGTTGTTGGATTTTGCAGAGGGGATAATTCAGGAAATACATTTTGCATGGGGTCTAGATCCATTAAGGAAATGAAAGGATCAACTCTGTATCCATGAATCTTGACCTCTGGCGTCATAGGAGCAGGTTGTAAGGTTGGGAGTATTTGGAGTTCTTCCGGTTCAATCACAGGTGGATCTCCCATCATTTTCACGATTTTGCCTAAATAGGGGAACTTAACACATTGATGCCGGCTTGACATGACGGCGTTCATATGATTCAACCATCGGCGTCCTAAGATTAAGTTGAAAGTAGCAGGGATATCCATGATGTAAAATTCTTCTGGCATTGAGATCGGACCTGCTTGTACCAATAACATAATCTTTCCACATACCGTTTTCTTATTTCCATCATAACCGGTTACCACCATGGGGGCTGGCGTCAGGTCTTTTGTTGTGAGCCCTAAAGCTTTATAGGTTTTCAATGGGCATATGTTCAGTGATGCGCCAGTGTCTATTAACGCTCCTGACATTTCCTTTCCTGCTATCTTGACTGTTAAATGTAGAGGAGACGTTCTCGCTTCAGGAGGTATTTCTTTCAGTTCTTCTTCGGTAAATGTGACGGCAGGGAAGGAAGCTCCCGGGGCTAAGGCTGCGATGGTAGTTCTTAACTCTTCGGGAGTTATGCCTACAGGAACTTGCAAGCGCGTAATAGCCTCAAGTAATTGTTGTTGGTGCTTGGGCGAGGTTTTAATCAAATCGAGGACGGATACTTTAGCCGGGATCTTTGTGAGGTGCCCTAAGAGGTCATATTCTATCCCTGTTTCTATCGAAGCATAAGCTCTTTCATCAACTGTCTCCTCAACTTGGCCGCTGGGGTTCTGTGAGCCCAAATCTTGAGTAACCGGGTGAGGAGGTAATCGGGGAGGACGGATCCGTCCAGATCGGAGGTGGGCTTGAGAAGCGTTTGTATCCTGGGGAGGACCTAGTTGAGAATCCATAGAGATCGGTGATCTTTGATCATTTGGTTCATCAAAATTTACTTTGTATAGGTCAGGAGAGTCAACAATTGTGCCCATTCCGGAGTTTAAGATTTTAAATTTGGTTTTCCCATCCCACGGTACAACGTATTTTCGATAGTCTTCTTCCTCAAAGAATTCATCGTGACACGGTTGACTATGGTTTATGCTTCCTTGGGCTGAGGCATCAACACACTGGTGTTCTATCACGGCAATGTTTATCAACTGAGCCTGTGGAGTTTGTCCAGAGGTTGATGGCCCATGCTGAGGCAGAGGGTTTGTATAAATCTGCATGTTCAGACCATTTTGTATCGGATTGGTGGTCGCGTTTCGATTAGGAGGAGTATTCCGTGAGTCGTTCGTGCCTATCGGCCTAATATTGCTCCAATCGATTCTGCCTTCGTCGTTGAGATCATAAATCAGGTCTCTAACCGTGTAGCATTGAGTGAGGTCATGTCCGGGCATCCTATGGTAGGCACAGAACTTGTTTTTATCTAAGTGTTCTGACCATGCCTGTGGTCGTTCTGGTGGGAGTTGAATGGCATTCTGGTTCAAAAGAGACCAGAAGACAGCAGTCCAGGGTTGGGGCAGAGATGGGTAATTTGCCCTTTTGGGTCCGAATCTTCTTCTATTCCCATAGTTCGTGTTATTTTGGTTGCCATTATTGTCTCTATTGTAATTGAAGGGAACAGTATTGTAATTGGGTTGAGGATTCACGTTCTGATTTTGAGGCGAGACTGTTGAATTTGGAACTGGCTGTATGTGCTCAGAGTTCTGGCTTTGATTTACCGGGGGTCCTTGGTTCCTTGATGGTTGGTCATAACTTTGATTGTTCCTCGGAGGGTTTCGGAAATTCTGATTGTTCCCTTGATAATTCTGATTGTTCCTCTGATAATTCGGGTTACCACCCTGGAAATTTGAATTACCATTTTGCCCCTGATTTTGGTGTTGGTTAAAACTAACACTGTTATGCTCTTGGTATGGTCGGTAAACTTCTTCTTGATTCGAGCTTACTTCAGGGGTTGCACGGCTTTCTGTTTGGGTAGTTGCGCCTGTCCTACGCGTGTTCTTTTTATGGTCAATGATGGTGTTTAGTACTTCCTCGTCTAAGTTTTGCTTCATCCTGGACAACCTACGGTATAGGCCACTCCAACTAACGACCTCCCCGATCGTCATTAAAGCTCTCATTGGATCTTTCATATTGGATATGGCCATTCTTACTTGTTCCTCTTCTTGCATATTGCAGTCTGATCGCGCAAATTGATTTTGCCATCTTACCGCGAATTCTTCATAATCCTCATTGTTCTTTTGTTTGAGGTTTGCTAAGTCATGCCAGAGGGGTTTGTTTTTGGTTAGGTGTTGGTATCGTGCTTGGAATTTCTCCACCATGTCCTCAAATGTATTAATCTCGTGAGACGATACAGATGTATACCAAGTCAATGCATCTCCGGTTAATGATTCTTGAAAATAGTTTACGAGCATGGAGTCATTATCAGCAATGGCACGACATTTGTTGCAAAACGAGACTAGATGGTGTTGAGGGTCAGTTGTCCCATCATAAGGTATGAACTTAGGTGCTCTAACAGGGAAGGGAGATATTTCTTTTTCTTCCTTTTTGGTAAAATCATTGAAACCTAGCTTCCTCCCAGTCGAGCTCAAGGACTTCTTCTTAATTTCGTTTTTAAGTTCTTCTACGTTCTTCTGCAGTTCTTTAAATGCTAAAGGATCTAGATATTGAATTGTTTGTCGTTGGCAGGGTTCTAGTGGAGGGGGGGCGTATGCTGGCTCTTGAAACTGGTCTTGGGAATATGGTTGTTGAATAGGATGATAGTTTTGGTTCAACTGAGTTCCTCCATAGGCAACCGGCTGTCCTCTATATGGAACAACCATTGGGCTCAAGGTGGGCAGTCGATATGCCTGCTGATAGCGTGGTTCATTTCCCTGGTATGTTTGATAAGAATGTCTAACGCTCGAGGGATTAGTAACCTGCACGGTTTGGATTGGGGGACCCTAATCTAAGTTTGGCACTTGATAGGTTGAGGCGGTCTGATTTTGATAAACAGGAGGGGTCCTTTCGTATTGAATCGGCTGGGGGTATGGTATATCATTGCCCACCATCGCAGGATTGTAATTTGTTTGGTTGATTGGTGGAGGAGTCATTACTTGGAATGGAGGTCGTGCCACCTCACGTTGTTGGTAGAAATCTGATGTCCCTATATGAGGTGTTGGATGTCACCAACTGATTCAGATTTACTAAATTATGGCTCGCTTGACGATAGGGATCCTCGTTTATCGCAAGAGTTTGTGATGGCGCGATGACTCTAACCGGGGTAGCGATAGGTGCGTCAGTGGGCATCCCGTATTGTGACAACTTGGTCCGGGCGGCACCCTTAACCACGGGGCGTAGCGTGTCAACCACGGGCTTCAAACGGTGAGTCTCCGTTAGCCCACATTGGAAATATCCATGTCCTGACCCTGGGCTTATAAGTCAAACCCCATATTAACTTAGCATGAGGCCTTTTAAAACCGTGCGGCCCCGGAAACCATAAGAACTCCGAAGTTAAGCGTGCTCGGGCGGGAGCAGTACTAGGATGGGTGACCTCCTGGGAAGTCCTCGCGTGCACGTGGGCCAAAGCGGACAATTTCATACTGACTTGGGCGGGGTTGTGACAGTTGGTATCAGAGCTGAGGACGGCTCTATTTCCAGTGGGGGAGAATATGACAACTTGGTCCGGGCGGCACCCTTAACCACGGGGCGTAGCGTGTCAACCACGGGCTTCAAACGGTGAGTCTCCGTTAGCCCACATTGGAAATATCCATGTCCTGACCCTGGGCTTATAAGTGAAACCCCGTATTAACTTAGCATGAGGCCTTTTAAAAACGTGCGGCCCCGGAAACCGTAAGAACTCCGAAGTTAAGCGTGCTCGGGCGGGAGCAGTACTAGGATGGGTGACCTCCTGGGAAGTCCTCGCGCGTGCACGTGGGCCAAAGCGGACAATTTCATGCTGAGTTGGGCGGGGTTGTGACACGTATTGTGGGATAGAAGATGTGATTGGTTCGGTCTGACTGATTAAGGAAGGGTAGGGTATAACCTGTGAAACGACAGGATCACTTGCAAGAAGAGAGTGATCCTTTGATGAAATATTATCATGAACCCTATATCTTATAACTTGGCCAGTTGGACTGACTAGGTCCGTGTAAGTCACCCCTGAATGCGAGGAGAATTGGTTCTCCCTTGATTGATGAGATGGGGTAGATGCGTTAGAATGATTTCTTCCCATTGTAATCGTATTGACTGGGAGCGGACCTTCTTGGAAGAGGGACCGCCTTATCTGTTGTGGGTCATGACTTGATGCTGCTAAGGACCCATCTAATACCCTAGAGGATTCTATATTTTGTGGGGCTTGGTGCGACCCACTAGTGGTGCGGAGTATCAGTGGGAGCGAGAGGGGTTGAAAGTCGGACATTCCGAACGTGTAACCCTCCATTAGTGAAGAAATATTTAGATGAGAATTAATAGAGTAAGGGGATGAGAAGAGCACGTATTATGTTGCTTGGTAGTGAGTGTTGATGTAACTTTGTTTCTTATGATGTAATGGGGGAAAGCTTAGTGGACGGTTCATTCAAACCTCAGGTCTAATTTTGGACTAGACTCATAATAACCCTAAACCGAATGGGACACGGACATCTAATCATTGATTGGATGTTCGTGTCCTAAAATGAAATTCCAAGAAAAACCCAAATAAGTGACAAGACAACAAAAGGGTCCCATCACGATCGCCAGGATGTCGGATGTGAATTTTGATCCCCCCGGGAGGGAAATCGCCATTCAACTATATATGCTCTTTAAATTTTACATCGAAGATGAGGATTCCGACCACCCTCAAAATCGACGGATCACGATCGCCAGCTACGGTAACGGCCGTAACACCGCTCTTCGACGAAAGCCGAAAAAGAATGAATGGGAGAAAATAAATGGGTGGGTTCTTCTTCTCATCTAATATGCTGTCGGCAACACACGACAGTTGTCTTGTCACATTGATTTGGGTCTCTTTGGGTCTCTTTAATGTAGGGTCAATTCGGGGTCATAAG
>QPKB01000485.1:0-29635 GCA_003546025.1 Camphora micrantha
TTTTTTTTGAATCTGAAAAGTTTGCAATCAGATTTTTTTTTTTCGAACTCATCAAAGAGAGCAAACGGTCCCTTTCCCAATCTGAAAGCGTGCTCAAACATTTTTGCGGGCACTGAGTCCAAAAGGGAGGAGATCGAGATTTCTCAGATCTGAATTCAAAGAACAAGAGAAGATTATTTTTTTTCGAGAAGGAGAAAGATTGGAAATAGACTTAAAGAAAGAAATTTCCAAAACAAAAAAAATCCCATCTCATGTTTTTTTTTTTTTTATGCAAGATTCAACATTGGCAACCAACTAGAAAGGTGCCAAAGAATCTAAGTTCATGTTCTCAAATGAACGTGTCCCACCGGGTGTGCCAGCTTGATGGACCCGATTTCTTCCCTCTCTCCCGCTGGCCTCCGCCCCGGGTCTTTCGGGGTACGGCGGAGGGGAGGAGAAGAAAAGACAAAGGGTTTCAACATCTTTTTTTTTTTGTACGGGTATGCCAATTTCACTTTTCTACTTGGAATTTAGAAACGGTGATCCGAAGATCCACCTTCACAAGTAGAAAGGGGAAATGAAACTTTTTCTAGTTTTCCATTGCACACATATTTTAAGAAAAGAGACAAAGGGGTTTTTTTTGAATGCCGTGAAAGGCGATTTCATTTGTTGCCGTGAAAGGCGATTTTGCCGTAAAAGGCGATTTACAAGTCTCATCCATTATGAAAGACAAGAATTGTGATTTTTGTCTCTAAAAGAAAAATAAAGTACAATAGAAATCAAGAAAAGGAATCTGACTTCTCATTCGATTGTGGGGACACGTTCAGATCGACGGTCGCGAGTCATGTATGGGCTCCTCCATCGTCCATGCAGATAAGAACACGATGCTTGGATTCTTGGCTCGGCTTTCTAACCTCAGATTTTTAAAGAATAAAGACCAAGAGAAGGTCTTATATCCGATAAAATGCTAAGTAAACGGGCTGAAAAGCCACGTTTTAGCCATGTTGGTAGAAGAAGGGAGGTCCTTGGGGGGGTGGCCCCCCAAGGGTGCTTCAATCAACTTTTGGTGGTTTTTTGCAACAGAGTTGCAGGGCTTCTGGATTTTTTTGTCTTCGTCGGGGGGAGAGCGAGAGATCCGGATAGCACTAGCCTTGGTTCCCTTTGGGATGTCCTCCTATTTATAGGCCTTTGGTAGCCATTTAGGAGGGTTTATGAGCATTGAATGCATTAATACTCATAATGGGAGGAGTTACAAGTTTTAAAGCATTTGTTTTGTAACTCCTTTTTCCTTGAATCTGATTGGCCGATGGAGAATAATGAGCTTTTAATTGCCTTTAATCTCCATCATGGGAGGAGTTTCATGGCTTTAATGCCATAAATCCTTTGACTTGCAACTCCCACTTGCTTGCTTTTGATTGGGCCGTCCAAAATAATGAGTTAATGACCGCATTAACTTGTCATAAAACGGGTCATTTAACTTCATTAATTGGTCGCCAAGTCGCTCGAAGAGTCGCGGGCCGCGCCGCGTCTTTTGGAATTCTTCTTGCGATGACCGCCGGTGGATCCACATGTTGTTTGATGTCGGATGGCGATGCAATTTTAGACATTGATCAATGTCAATGTGCCGGCAACATCTGTCCTGTCGATTTCACGATCGGGCGGGCAGAAAGTGTGCTTTCTTTGTCGGCCGGTTGGCGAATTCGAGGCATCTAATGATCATCCAATGACTTCAGTGTCGAATCCGTGATGTTTGACGAAGATCGACGGATTTCATACACGAAAAATCAGATTTTGGAAAAATCACAGGGGCCAATCAACTCGAAACGCGAAAAGGACCCGAAAAAGGGTCTTCCGGCGACTTTTTGGGTCGCCGGAATTCCATGGTCGCCGGCGACCATGGGCCTTGGGCCCCTTTTTTGGTCGCCTTTCGGTCGCCGTTTTTCGATC
The DNA here is from genome assembly GCA_003546025.1 of Camphora micrantha. Taxonomy (NCBI): domain Eukaryota; kingdom Viridiplantae; phylum Streptophyta; class Magnoliopsida; order Laurales; family Lauraceae; genus Camphora; species Camphora micrantha. Next base: position 1,927 of record QPKB01000485.1, read on the forward strand.
TTTTTTCATTCTTTTTTCTTCTGTATTTTTGCTGACATTTCCCCTCATTTATTGGCCTGATTCTCTTGAAGAAAACCCGACGAGAAGCCACGCAAATCGGAGCACAAAGTTTCCTATTTTTTGGAAAGCCGAAGACTTTGTTGTGCGGTTTTGCCGATTTTTTGTCAAGCGTTGAAACTAGGCCAAACGATGTCGGAATGACCTGAAATTCGACGTGGAGCTTCTTGAGCATTAGATAGGACCAACCATAGGCTTTGGTTTGAGTTTTGAAGCCTTTTGGGGCCCCGCAAACGCTTGCCTTAATTTCGCCATGAGAGAAATGCCGAGCTTTGACTTGTGGTCAACCGATGTCCGATTGACCTGAAATTTGACAGGGAGCCTCCTGAGTAGTAAGTAAGACCAACCATGGGCTTTCGTTTGAGTTTTGAAGCCTTTTGGGGTCCCGCAAATGCTCGCTTTGATTTTATCTCGAGGAAAATGCCGAGCTTTGAAACTAGGCCAAACGATGTCCGTTTGACCTAAAACTTGACAGGGGACCTATTGGAGTCATTTTGAGATGATCCATTAGCTCCAATTTGAATGCCATGATTTCGGGGTGCTCCGCTGCCGTTGGGCTTGTTTTTGCTTCCCGAGAGTTGATGAAGGGTCAAACGTCGTTCGTTTGACTTGAAATTTGGCAGGGGGCCTTTTGGAGGTATTTTGAGACCATCCGTAGGCTCCGATCGAAGTTTTGAAGTCTTCGACACTGTCGCTGCCGGGAGCTCTTGTCTGGTTGTCGGAGGAGTGAAGTTAGGCCAAATGATGTCGAAATGGCCTGAAACTTCATGTGTACCCTTCTTTTGGCTGCTTTGAAGGATCTTGCAGTTTTTGTTTGATTCTGACAAGATCTGGTGCTTGAAGTGGCGCCTTCCTATTTATGGCAGGATGTGGCTCCATATAGCTTTTGGTGTTGAAGGGACATAGTGACATTTTTGGTGTCAACAGATTTCATCATCTTCTTCACCACTTCAAGGGCTTCCCATTGGTACCATTTGTGAAGAAATCTCATCTCTCTAAGATCCTCATTTAGCTTGCCTTGCTCATTTAGGGCACCTATTGGTAAGCTCTCTCCCTAATCTTCTAGATTTGTATTCTTATAGTCCTTGAGAAGCTCCGTTTTCATTATTGGGAGCTCTCTCTTCTTATTGCTTGTTTTGACCCATTTTAGGGTTTGTTTTGGGGGTTTTTGTAGAGATTGTGTTCTTGGCTTGCAAGGGTGCTTAGGAGCTTTTTTTTCTTTGATTTGAGACCCAAGGCAAGTGGATGATTTGATATGTTTAGCTTTGAATGAGTTTTATGAAATGCATTTATGATTTCACCAAATATTTTGTGATATTAATGACTTGTTTAGGTTTGAAATAAATGCACATTTGTGAACCTTATTAGCTTATTTTATCTATGATTTAGATTGCTAATCAGGTCTAAAAGAATGAACACAAAAGAAGGGAAAAAAGGAATGAACCACTGAACTGCAGAAACAGAACCTGGGTTCTGTTACGCAGTTCACTCGGTCCACCAGCCAGAGGGCTCGGTCGACCGGGCACACGGGATCAGGTCCCCTGATGAATGACCTACTGCACTGCGGGAAACACTGTTACGCAATCCATGCTGTCGACTAGCCACACAGGGGTCAGGTTCTCTGAAACCTGACCAAAACACTGTTCACTCATTTTTATTTACAACTGCCGGTTGACCTGCCATGGGCTCGGTCGACCAGGCATTCATGAGAGGGTCGACCTGACCTCCTCAGGTTGACCGGGACTGCAGTGTACGCGGTCGACCGGCCAAGGGCTGGGTCGACTGGGCCAACTGCGAATTTCCCCTGGAAAGTGATTTTTCACTCTTTTCTTAAATGGACTTAGGTGGAACTTGGTTACCTTTTTATTGGACTCACTTGACTTGTCATGAGATTGTTTGACCAGACATTCTTTGAGGTTAATCCGGTCGTATTGGAACTTAACCTAATTCAATCTTGAGCGGTACGGGACAAGGGATACCCCCTTTATAACTATGCACGAGGTTTGTACGTTTTGGTATCGCAAATCCTATCCCCTTCGGTGACTGAGTAGGTTGTACGATGCTTCAGGATTAACATTGTACTTAGGATCTCTTTTGAGGTTCTGTTTGTTTTGAAGTTCATTTAAAAGTTTGAAAATCACTTGGGTGTATAAAGAGCCCGGAATGTCTCCAAACTCAAGGAGTACCAAGTCATTATCATAACGGACATACGGGGTAGTTAACCACCTGATTTAGCTTGAATCTCGACACTTGTCCCGAATTTCTCGAATTATGGTTTATCTTAAATCTCGACACTTGTCCCGAGTTTCTCGAATTATGATTTATCATTCCCGAAAGTATTGAAAGTATATTTTAGCATTTTGCTAGCCTGTTTATACATGCCCGAATCAAAAGATACTTGTGCCTTTGAGCATCCCGTCCCGCTCGTTTACATACATGCACTCGATATGTTTTATACATGATTTGACTTATCATTTGACCTATGAGTCGGCACCACTAAGCTTGGCTTTCCTTGCCGGTCTGATCCACCGACTTGGAGACCCCTTCCCGTCCCGCCAGCTGCAGTTTGGATCCCGCTACCCGGTTATTACCGTGGTCTTGTCCCGATACCCGGTTCGCTACCGTGGTCATGTCCCGTATTATATTACGTATATGTATATGTTACTTATGTTGCATCTCCTCACTTCGGTGACTGAGACAAATCCCGATATGCTCACGTCACTTCGATGATAGAGGACTTAGCTATATGTGGTTGTCATCTTGTCTGTTTCCCGTTTCCTTGGATATCTTACATGTTTTATATTGCATACGTATTTGAATAAATGATTCTCTCGTTTTATGAAACTATTGCTTTGACAGGTTTAAATGTTTTCCAAGGTAATTTCTTTATTGATATGTCTTTTCACCCGTTTGCCAAACCGTCGTGTTTGAACCCTTTACTTTGGTACTCAGGTCCCGTTATCGGTCTCCCCGAGGAGGAGCTTGAGGAGGCGGTCCGCGAACCGCATCGATTAGTTGAGTGGCACGCCAATGATGTCGTCTAGACATTCGGGTGCTTGAGCTGCGAAATATTTTGGGGATAGAAACTAACCATTCTTTTGGGGAACTTGTTGTTTTATTCATATTGGCCTTTGTTGGCCTCTATTTTTGGGGACAATGTAATTAAACTATATTGTTGTAAACCTTAACTTTCTTTTGGGATTATAGAATTAATGATCATTGCTCATTTTGATACTAGTATTAAACATGCGTTAATTTTGTTATCTTGGACATGAATGTATGAAATAGATTTGCTACACGCTTCCGCACATGAAAGAAATATTCATGTTGATGTGATATCCTCACCGCGGACACCTGTGGGAAATCGCGTGTACGAGTGGTACTCTTTGGTAGACTCATATACGTTTTGGATTTAAATTAATTCATCCATCATACAATCACATATATTAGTCCCAATCCCGGATTAGGCCCGCCTTGTCTTGGGGGCCCCAGTCCGGGGTCGCGACACACCTACTAGTATTACACCGACCTGGATGCCGAGGCAATCCCAGAGGATCCTCAACCGGGGGGAGGAGGACGAGGTACAAGAGTGGGGTGCCGATGACGTAGCTTAGCGTCATCACTCCCAGCACTAGTGCGCGTTACATGGGGATATATTATATCGTGCCACCTCATTTCATCTTTTGGTTTAGATCTTTTGGACTTGTCTATCTTAGCATTGTATATCTTTTGTAGCAGGACCTAGGTTGTTGGGATGGTCCTGATGATTATAAACTTCATATGTTTTACCTTTTGAAACTTGAACATATATAATGGAATGAAATCCATACTTGCTTTGATATTCTTACAAGTTTAATGTTGTGTGTACCGGATAAGTACCGTTGATCAATTTGTTAATGAGGCTCAACTACACAATCCTCACAGCGTACTTCGATCCTTGGGCATTAAGGGCAAAATTTTTTAATTAGCCCTAAATTTCACACCCTGATTCGGTTTAATCACTAATCGGGTTTGGGCTCGTGACACGCCTCTATCAATATCCATGGATTAATTGGACTAAAATTGTCCCACTAATTTAAATCCACATCTTATTATCCTTGGGCCCCAATTAATCACAGTGATCATCAGTACCATCCAATTAACTCTTAATCGAGATGGGTGCGCACTTACTAATGACAAATCCATTAATTGGCACAACGGGATAATATAGATAGATTCCATCTTGACCATTGAATGTTCCCACAGTCCTACTACCACCTACCCAAGACACCGAGGTGTTGACTTACAGTTGGCCTCACTCATTGGTGATTCAAAACAAATGAATAGATAGAAACTTGAGTTCATCAATCTCTCAGGATTGAGAGCCTATTGCTAGGGAATTATGAGAGCAAACCTTAAACTCGAGACAGTATTCCATAAGGTGCTTCTCATAGTCCTTCAATACATCAAATGTACCAGTACCATGATCTAGAATCTTACATTCTGATGATCGAGACAAATCACACTATCTCATGGTGATGAAAGTACTACAACCTTATCACATGAGATGCCCAGTCTCATCACCGGTTGTGAATATATTTAAGTATAAGATTTGTGATATATGTCTCCCGTATATGGATCTCATACATACACATATATCACATCTAATATACTAATGAGACTCAGTTCATCTCATGAACCATTATGTCATATGTATTGGTCAGTGCATTAAGTAATAAAAACACCATTCATCTCATGAAAGGAGAGCATGATATCGTTGATAAATAAATAAATTAATCAATTTATTACAACAACTGATGGATTGAGTCCATACAATCTAACACAAGCTACACAAAAACCCCCAAATCAACCCATTTAGAACCCTAAATGGTCAAAACAAGGAAATAGAAAGAGAGAGTTTCCAATAATGGAGATGTAGGCTGTCTAAGGCTACAAGAATACAAATCTAGAAGATTGGAGAGATTGCTTACTTGGAAGGTCCTCTAATGGCAAGAGCTAGCTCAAAGGAAATCCTAGAGTAGATGGATTCCTCTATAAAAGATATCAATGAGAAGCCTTCAAGAAGAGGGAGAAGATGATGACATGTATTTCTCCATTTAGCATGAGTAGTAGTGGATTGAGATGGAGAGAGCAAGAAGAAGAAGAAGAAGAAAACCCTAGGCAGCCTTTAAACCTTCTTTCAATGAAAAGTAGCTAGAAAGAGTAAAGTGGAAAGAGGGTTTTCTTTATATATAAAGTGGAGATGGGTCCCACAACTAACCAAACTTTTCAGGTTAAAAACATGCTTTACGAGACCTCGGATGCATTCAACGAAGAAGAAAGAAATGTTCATTGAAAAATCTAGTTTCCAAAAACTATATATTTCGTGTGTTTTGGAGATATTGAAAATAGTGTCCAGATTTTATGTAAAAAGATTGTTTTGCCCCTAACATTAGACAAGTAGGGTTTCGGGGTTTCGAACGAGAACAGAATTGACACGAAAGTTGTAGAGGTTAACGAGATCAGTCAAACGGAGTTAAAATATGAATTTATGAATTCTCGAATAATCTCCCTTGTTCACGTAAAGTCACTAAAAGAAACCCCCAAAGGGTCCCACTAAATCAAGAAGGCACTCAAAAATTCCAAAGCTATTTAGAAGCTATTCTAACCCAAACTTAATTCAAATCCACTAATCTCACTTAAAGCTAAACCAAGAATTAATTAATACTAATCGCAATCACTCGGGATGGGGTCTTATACAAAGCGGCAAGTACTCATCCCATTGAACCTGGGAATCTAACACACAGGCATGTAGCATGTCTTCAAGAGTCTGAATCGTTCGTTCTGATTGACCGTCCGTCTAAGGGTGATACGCTGTGGTGAATTGGAGTTTGGTACCCATGGACTCAAGAAGAGTTTTCCAGAATCTTGAAACAAATCTGCTATCTCTGTCGGAAGTGATGGAGATGGGTTGACCATGCTTACTAACAATCTCATCGACAAACAATTTTGCAAGTGGTGCCATATGCATCATATTCTCTGTCTTCATTGGAATGAAGTGAGCAGACTTTGTGAGATGATCTACAATAATTCAGATTGCATTATTCCCCTTCTTTGTATTCCGCAAACCGGAGACGAAATCCATGGTGATGTGCTCCCATTTCCACTCCAGGATCTCCAACAATTGTAGCAAACCTGGGGGCTTCTGATGTTCTGCTTTAATCAACTGGTAAGTTAAACAACCATCACAAAAGCTGCTATCTCTCTTTTCATGTTGTTCCACCAAAATCTATTCTTCAAATTATAGTACATTTTCGTACTACCCGGATGCATGGTGTATCTTGTACTGTGAGCTTCAGTCATTACCTCATTTTTCAAGTCATCCACATTTGGCACACACAACCGATCACGAAAATACAATATTCCGTTCACCATCTTGAAATATGGACGCTCTGCGATATGCCCTACAATTTAATTCTGGGTCTTGCAGCTGATTGTCCTTGATCTTTTGAATAAAAGTAGGCTTAGATACTCTCATATTCGCTAACATTATACCCTGCTTTAGTGGCTGCACTTCCACACCTAGCTCTTCAAACTGCTGGAAAACAGTAACTCCTCTCAAACTGGCCATGGTCACTGATTTTCTGCTCAATGCATCAGCTACTACGTTCACTTTCCCCGGATGATACTTGATTAGAAAGTCATAATCTTTGATGCATTCCATCCACCGTCTTTGCCTCATATTCAAATCCTTCTGCGAGAACAAGTATTGCAGACTCCGGTGGTCGGAATGGACTTCAAATTTCTCTCCATATAGGTAGTGTCTCCACATCTTCAAAGGAAATACAAATGCTGCTAATTCCAAGTCATAAGTTGCATAGTTCCTCTCATGATCCTTCAACTGCCTCGAGCCATATGTAATTACCTTGCCATCTTGCATCAATACACAACCCAGTCCCACATTTGATGCATCTGTATAAACAATAAATCCATCGCTGCCCGATGGTAATGTGAGGATTAGGGCTGTGGTTAATCTTTTTTTCAGCTCTTGGAAACTTGTTTCAGACTACTCGGTCCAAACAAATGGAACATTCTTCCGGGTAAATTTTGTCAATGGTGCGGCAATGGATGAAAAACCTTGGACAAATCTTTGATAGTAGCCTGCTAATCCCAAAAGGCTTCTGATTTCAGTCACACTGCTCGGTCTTTTTCAATTAACAACTGTTTCTATCTTGGCTGGATCAACTGGTAAGCCTTCTCTTGAGATGATGTGGCCTAGAAAAGCAACATGTTCTAACCAAAATTCACCCTTATTGAGCTTTGTAGAAAGCTGGTTGCCCCTCAAAAGTTCTAATGATGTCCTCAAGTGTTCTTCGTGATCCTTTTTACTCTTGGAATACATGAGCACGTCATCAATAAATACCACCGTAGAATGATCTAAGTACTGTACAAAGGCTTTATTCATGAGAGCCATAAATATTGCGGGCGCTTTCGTCAAACCAAAGGGCATCACTGTAAGACCCCGACCAGAGAGACCACGATTAGTGTTAATTTAAGCTGTATTTTAGCTCTAAGTGTGTTTAGTGGATTTTGATTAAGTTTTGGGTTAGAATAGCTTTGGGGAATTTTGAGAGCCTTCTTGACTAGTGGGACCCTTTTGGGGGTTCCTTTGGCGACTTTGCGTGAGCTTGGGGGATTGTTCGAGGTTCCATAAATTTGTGTTTTCACTTCATTTGACTCATCTTGTTAATCCCTACAACTTTCATGTTGACCACGTCCCCATTCGAAATACCTAAACCCGAGTTTTCTCAAATTGAGGGCAAAATGATCTTTTTACCCCAAAATCTGGACACAATTTTCAATATCACCAGAACCCGTGAAAAATATACTTTTTGAAAATTAGAAATTTCGACAAACAACTTTCCCTTCTTCATCGAGCTCATCCGAGATCCCGAAAGCATGATTTCAGCCCAAAAATTTATGTTAGTAGTGGAGCCCATCTCCACTTGTATAAAAGAGGGTCCCTTTTTCCTCTTCTTCCTTTTCCAGCTCTAAGGCCCAACCAAACTAGGGTTTATTTCCCTCTTCCTTTTCTTGTTCTCCCATCTCCAAATCTCTACCAACCTTGCATCATTTGAGGAATGGAGGTCACCATCTCCTTCCTCTCCTTGAGAGCTCTCCTTGGATGCCATTAAAAGTGAAAACTAGCCACATTGAAGCTTCGTTTGAGCTCTTTTTGCCCACTTGAAGACTTTACTGAAAGTCCAAGGGCGAAACCTAGAGGGGGGGGGGGGGTGAATAGGGTGAGCCACGAAAGACTAGACCAATTAAAACTTTTTCACTTTTAGGTCACTTATGCTTTGAGAAGGATTAATTTTGATGTGTAGTGAAGCAATCTCTAAGATAAGCATGCCAAAGAAAACTAACAACTACAATCTTGATGGAGTCAAACATAAAAACATTATCCATGAAAAGAAAGATGAAAGATCAACGATCATGACACAAACATTTACAGTGGTTCGGCCAACATGCCTACATCCACTCCCGGTAACCCTACCGGATTTCACTATCTTAAATGAAGGTTTAGGATCACCTCAAACCTTACAAGTACATCACTTATGCTTTTCAAGGCTAAGCAATAACCTATACACAATGCTTTTCTTAGGTTAAGCAATAACCTTTACAAGATGTTTTTCTCTTAAATAAAATGCCTATAGATGCATGGATAAGAGAACAATGAAGTACAATTTAATACCTCTAAAAAGGTTGAATAGAAAGTGGAAACTTAACTTCTAGAAGCATGCATATGAATGACAAAGTCTATGAATAATACATGAACTAGAAATCACTCTATCTCTTTTTGAAAGAAGAAACTATAATTGATGCAAAGTTGATAAACATAAGTAAGAGAAAGAGTTGTTTTACAAACACTTGGTTTTTCAAAAGATCAAACTTGAATGATGAACAATCTTAAGATTAACAAGTTAGTTTTGAAAACATGGATTCATAACTCAAGTGAAATGTAAATCATATGTATATTTCATAAAGTTAAACCATTTCAAAGTTCAAGGCATATTATGAAAACACAACATCTCAAGAAGAAACCCAACAATATGATCATGCTTGAAAAGAAAACAAAGATTTAAAAACAAAGCATGGAATTAATGTTGGGATAAAGAAAGCACACCCATTTGAAGATCAAAGGTTGAATCAATGGATTGGCTTCATAATCCCTTCACTAATCCTCCTAAAGGTTGTCCTTTCTTGCCCTTAAAGATTCCTCAAAAGTTCAACCCTTTTTACAAAACAAAAGGCCACTTTTTATAGAGAAAAAGTTGCCAACGGCTAGTGCCCGGTCGACCTAGTACAGGGCCGGGTCGACCTCCCCTTAACGGTCAAAAAACTGCCCGTTGCAGAACTCCTTAACGGTCAGAATCCCGGTCGACCCGCAGTGTGCCCGGTCGACCGGGTCCCTTGGCCCGGTCGACCGGCCACACAGGCAGGTTGACCTGGAAACAGCCCACAAAAACAGAATTTTTAAGGAAGATGAAAATGAGAGGGCTTCTTTCCAAGGGACTTTGAGGCACAATGAACAAGCTTGGGAAAATGACTTAAAAAGGATGAAAATAGAATTTTAAAGCCATGAAACTTTCAAACCAAAATATGGGTTTAAAGAGAAAGCAATTTGAAAGCTTGAAATGATTTTTGAACTCAAAGAAAGAACATATTGAGAATTTAAAAACTTGAACTAAAAACTTCATGAACTTTAAGATAATTAAGATTAGAAAACCATGCATATCATTTGATAAAAACAAAGATTATGAAAGAGAAATATGCATGAAGATCCTAAGATGAAGAACATGAATGAATGAGAGGACAAGCTATGAAATTGAATGCATCCTATCAAATTGCAACAAAATAAAAACTCTAACATTTACAAGTAAGCCATCACAATCATCTCTTATATTTGTGTTCTTCTAACCTTAGAGAAGCTCTACCTCCATTATTGCAAGCTTTCTCTTCCCCATTCTTGGTTTTGATTATTTAGGGTTTCTAATGAGTTTTGTTTTTGGGGGGTTTCTTGTAGCTTTGTGATCTCAAGCTTGGGAGTTGTTGTGGGAACTTGATTTGCTAGCTTGGACCAAAGGCAAGTGGATGAATAGATAACTGAAATGCTAGAATGTTTTTATGAAAAATGTGATTTCATGGCCCTATTGTTCATGTTTTTCCTACGGTGTCTATTGTTTTCAAAATATGCACATATAGGTATCTTCTTATTTTTTTAATTCTTTTGGAATATGTTTGCATTGATTTATGCTGAAACTTGTTTTGATTAATTATGGATCTTCATAAATGATGGTTGGTCTTGTAATAAATGAAGTGGAATTGATTATGATTCAATGGTTTTGGTGGAGTGGTTGTTGGTGGAGTTAATAAGGCAAGGAGACTTTAATGGTTGTGAAATAGAAGTGGTCCAAAGGATTTTTGTTAAGGAAGAAAGGTAAGAGCCGGACTGCTCATCAGAAACTGCATTCTGTGACAGTTCGCTTGAGTGAACTTGACACTTCGCTCGAGCGAACCCCATCCAGAACGATGTTAGCTTGAGCGAACTAAAACTTCGCCCTAGCCAACCTGAACTGGACAGGTCCGCTTGAGCGAATCCAAGTTCGCTCCAACGAACCCCTTCCAGAGATCACTTCACTTGAATGAACTTCAGGGTCTGCTCGAGCGATGTATACAGTTCACCAGGGGCTATGTTGGGAGCAGGAATGAAATATTTAAATGTTTAGAAAGGTTTGTTTGGAGCCCCAATGCAATGAAAGACCTAAGAAGTGTGGTATGGAGCTCAGTTGAGAGAGAAACCCCATTACAGAGATTTGTTAAGGACTTCTAAATTCGTCAATGTGCATAGGGACCTGGAATGTCCTTAATTCTCAAAGAGTACCGAATGTACATCAAATTTGACATACGGGACCCTATTCACATTGATTTAAATCATGGACCCTCAACGCTTGACCCGGAATTTAGAGAAAATCCATCGTACTTGTTTTTACCTAAACTATTTTTACTCATGGACTTCAAACTTCATACTATATGACTAGTCATGCCCCGGAATATATTGAAATCATGTTTTTAGCATTTTGCTAGCTTGTTTATGCCTGACTCGATATAAATGCGTTATTGTGCCTATGGGCATCCCGTCCCATTTATATATGAACTTGTCTTCATTCTTGGATATGACCTATGAGTCAACACCACTAAGCTTGGACGACCTTGTCGGTTTGATTCACCGACTTGGAGGTCCCCCTTATGTCCTGCCAGCTGTAGCCTGTCCTGTCCGGATACTCGGTTTGCTACCATGGTCCCGTCCATCTATATATGTATCCATGAATATCGTTGACTCTCATCACCAACGCCCCGATATTGCTCTCATCACTTTAGTGAGAGAGGATTTAGCTTTGTGTAGTTGCCATCTTGCTGGTTTCCTAATTCTTGGTACCTTTACATTTATTATATTGCAAATGTCTTTCTTAATAAATGATGCATTTTCTTTCATGAAATTCATTATTTATACAGGTTTCAATATTTTCCCAAGGTATCATTGTTTTAAATTTATTGTTATATCCTTTCACTCACCTGCCAGACCATTCTGTCTAACCCATTCTTTGGTACTCAGGTCTAGACGCCGGTCATCTTGAGGAGTAGTATGAGGAAGAGGCCGGAGAGCTGAATCGAGTAGTTGAGTGGTAAGCCGATGATGTCGTTTAGACATTCGGTTGCCTTGAGAGAAGAAACATTTTTGGATTGTGTCTAACATATTATTTTGGGGAACTATTTTGGTTGTACTGGCCTTTGTTGGCCATTATTTTTTTTGGGAGTGTTAATCAACTGATCCTTTGTATAAACTCTAATTTTATATTTTGGGAAATGCTAATGATCATTGCTCACTCTGACACTATGCTGTTTGTACTTGTGAAATTAATTCTTGTTTAAGGAATGAATTGTTATGTGCTTGATTTGCTACAAGCTTCTGCATCCCAAACATGTTTATGATTTGTATGTGAGATGACTTACACATGTAATCCTCACCGCGGAACCCTGTGAGAAATCACAAGCACGGACAAAATATTCTTCTTGAATTCATGTACGTATGAGCCAATTAACCTTGTGTTAGATATGGCTTCATTATCATCATCACTAATCATCGTCCCGATCTCGGATTAGGCCCTTGACCCAGTTTCGGATCGCGACAATCACCAAGAACTCATAATGCCCATATCTTGTTCAAAAGGCTATTTTCTGCACATCCGAGTCTCTAACTATCAACTGATGATACCCAAACCTCAAATCTATCTTGAAAAAGTACGCTGCTCCTTGCAATTGATCAAACAATTCGTCTATCCTTGGCAACGGGTACTTGTTCTTGATGGTCACATGATTGAATCTTCTATAGTCAATGCACATCCTCAAACTTCCATCTTTCTTTTTCACAAATAAAACTAGCGCTCCCCAAGGTGAAACACTTGGCCTAATGAAACATTTGATCAATAATTCTTGCAACTGAAGTTTTAACTCACCCAATTATGCGGGAGCCATCCTATATGGGGCAATGGAAATCGGAACTGTCCCTGGAAGAAGCTCAATTGTGAACTCAACTTCTCTGATTGGTGGCAATCCCGGGACTTCTTATAGAAAAACATCCGAAAATTCACATACAACGGGGATTTCTTCCACCCCATGGGACCGTTTATCCTGCATGATAAACGCAATGAATGCCTCACACCCACTCTTTACCAATCTGCTTACCTTCAGCACTGAAATAAATCCTACTTGAGTTTTCTTCCTGTTCCCCTGAAACATCAATTTTGTTTGTGCTCCTTGCAATCTGAATGTTATTATTTTGCTAAAACAGTCCATGGTAGCATGATATGTTTCTAACCAATCCATGCCTAAGATGATATCAAAATCATGCATATCCAGAACAATAAGATTTGCCGGTAAATTAACAACTCCTAACAAAATTGAACAACTAGGGTAATAGGTTCTACACAAAACTTGTTTACCTATTGGTTTTGTGACAGTCAAAATATAATCCAATTTGTAAAGTGGTGTATCATTTAAATATAGGAGATAAAATCGAATGTGTGGATCCAGGATCAAATAAAATATGTGCTTGTACTCCACAAACAAGAAGTTTACCTTCTGCCACGTCTCTTGGAGCTTTAGCATCCACACGATTGAAATAATATATACGTCCATGTAGCTATTACCGATTATGTGCCTGATTTTGCCTTCCTTGCGAATTCTTGTTTTGCTATGGAGGACGAGCATTTTGATTCTGCGCTTGTGGTTGGACTTGCTGCTGCTGCTGAGGTGGTCTAGCTTGATTCTGAGCTGGTGCCTGATTCTGAGGGGCTGCTTGCCTCTGTTGTTGTTTCCTATGGTCTTAAGTCTAGAGTTGTGGGCAATCTTTGATTGAATGGTTCATGGCTCAACACTTGAAGCAAGCACCTGTGGCCTTACAACAATCATTAGTTTCATGGTTCTTACCACAGTGGCCACAACCTTGCCTCACTTGATTCTGCTCTTGCTTGGTTTCTTCTGCCTCTGATTCTGCTGCTGGTAGTGTTGCTTTTTGTCCTGAATAATCTGATTGTTAACATCTTCAAATTTATATGCCCGCTTTACAACTTCATCAAAGGTGGCTGGTGGAACTAACTGAAAGTCTATGCAATATAGATCTGAAATCCCTTGATAGGGACGCCCATGGCTGTTTTTTAATCAGCAAAACAGATTGCAGAAATCTGTTTTGGGCAGCGCAAATCAGCCTTAATATTTGCATAATAACACCATGAAATCATGATCAACAAGTGTATAATAAAAGGAGATGAAAGAGGACTATTACCTTGCTGTTATGAAGACTTCAAATCTCTGAAAACAAGGCTCCAAGGGACTGATTCTTGACCTGCAATCAGCAATATGTGTTGCTGGAATTTTCTACAGTATTTTTTCTTTTGATCTTCTCCTCTATTCCACAACCCAATCTGATTGGCTATGATTGTGGGATCAAACTATGGAATCCTTAAGAGGTTTTTCTGAACTATAATCTGTGGAAAAACCCAGAATGATTTTCTCTCTTCAAGGAAGAAAGAAACAACTAGCAATGGGCGTGAAACAAGTTGTGGACAGCCAAAGGGTGTTGCGCACCTAGGGCCTCTCTTCCTCACTCATCTATTTCTCTCCACCTCCTTGGACGTCCAAAAGGGAGATAAATATGGATGGTCTCTTTCCCTCTAAGTACTTTCCAATTAGAAATAGGAAACTAAGAGGACCATCCCATAAAATTAGCAACCAGCTACCTTAGGTGTGCAACACCTTCTAATATTGGTTTCTAAAACAATTAGGAAACTTTTACTATAGGAATCCTTACCCAATGAGGAGTCCAACCTTCCAAGTAAAGATACTTACTAAAGATTGGAAACCTCACACAAGGGACTCCCTTTTATGGCTGGCCCACAAGATAGAAAAACACACCATGGCCCACAAGTCAATAATTTAGCTAGAGTTAAATTCATGTATGCCTTCAAAAGCCTATTTGAATTTAAACTCAAAATTATTTTTCCACAAAAAATAATTCAACCACATATCATCTAATCAAATTAGGAAACCATGCCAATATAGGAAAGTGGCTAGAGAAGAGACCAAAAGGCATATTTGCCCTTGGCTCCCAAAATGACCAAAATGTCCATGCTAACCCCATAGCAACATTAAGATCATTTTAACCCTAACTCATTCCACTAAAGAGTTATGGTTGCACTCCAGGGACAAATATTAAATATGAATTAAGCTTGTCAGGAAATGACATTCGTCTTCGACCTACTAAGTGAAATGACCGAAATGCCCCTCTATGTAACATCCATAATCAAGTCAGGTTATCCGATGTACTATCTACCTTCTCGATTATATCTCAACCTTAGAACTTCATATCCTTGACTTAATCATCATCCGGATATCATTCTCTTGGTCCAGGGAGCGACCCACAAGTTCAATATCCATATGGAACATCCATATACTAAGATCTTAGATTTTGATGATTAATTGGATAATTCTAAGGAGACGATCACTCCATCACAAGATGGCATAGATTCTTTATTGCATCTGCACGTCCCAACTAATCAAGCCCGAGTACCCAAAACACAGAGCTGTCGACCCATGAACAGGATCTCACCCATAGTGAATTAAAGCACAAGAACTCGACTTCGTCAGTTCATCCACATATGCTCAAGATTAAGAGCACTGGTCACTCAGTAGCATAAGGTGACTTGATCTCTCTCAGTGATAGTACTATTTTAGAGATCACACCTACAATGGTCCTGTTCAATGCATGACATATGCACTAATGAGATAAATCCGAAAAAGCCTCCCGTGACTAAGGTAAGTCACCCTGAATACAGGAGAGTATCTCACTATAACTTATACCAAGATGAAGTGCCCAACTCCATCTCTCAGTTATGAACCAGTTTATTGTTTCAAGTGTCCATGACTCAGACCTGTCTGTGTGTAGCCACTACACACCGAAGTCATTTACTAGAAACAATGGACCTTACACAAACATACATATATACATGCAGTAAGAGAGAAGAATAATTCTAATAAATAACCAATAAATATCCAGTAACAGAGATGTGAGTGCCGTCAGTGGGCTTTAGGGCATACACAAATCCCAACACTAACCTCGTGACATCTCTCATGATGATTGGATTCAGTCCTTCAAAGAACTTGGTTATCTTTTTCTGCTCGATGTCAATCAGCTCGGTGGCATATCTAGCTAGCCTCTCAAACTTGGTGACATACTCTAGGACTATCATGCTACCTTGCTTGAGCTGCTGGAACTCAATAGCTTTCTGTCTCTTGACATGTGAAGGGACATACTTGTCTGTAAAGTGAGTCTTGAATGTTTCTCGTGCATCATTGTTAGCCATTGCCATATATGGGTCCTTGATCGTCTGCCACCATTGGTCTACAAGCCTGTAGAACAATGAAGCTGTAAGATGAACTTTCTACCTCCCTGTGCATGTGAAGACATCAAAGATTTTCTCAGTGTTTGCAAACCAGTCATCTGCCACTAACGGGTCTTCTTGACCTGAGAATTTCTTGGGTGCTCTCCTCCTAAACCTTTCAAACAACACATTAGGGTCATGATCCCTATTGTTGATAACAATATTCGGGCCTTGGAGGTTGCATAGGTGGAGCTTGAAGCCTATTATGTAGAACATCAAAGAGTTGTCTCTGGACTTGAGCCATCTCCTCATCCTTCTTTGCCATCTGTTCTTGAAATCTAGCCTGCGTTTCATTTGCTTGTCTCTTCTGTTCTAATATGGCCTGCATAAGTTCTTGAAACTAAGTAGCTGTGGGTGTATTAGCGGATCTATTTCATTCTGACTACTACCCGAAGTATTATTGTTTGGAGTTTTTCTTGGAGGCATGTTGCTGGCATGTTGCTGTAAAACAAAGCGTTAGTATACAATAAATATGGTTTGATGGTTTCCTAGGTTAGTATCGAACCTAAACGAATCTAACGAACTCACGAATCCTCACCACCCTCCTAAGACTGTTCTAGTTTCTTTTAAGTGCCAGAAACAAGTCCCGCTCTGATACTAGTCCTGTCGCAACCCCGGACTGAGAACCGGGCCCGCGACGTGGGTTAATTTGAATTAAATTGAATTTCCCACAGTTCCCGCGGTGAGGATCCCGAGACACGGGGACTAACTCAGACGATCAAATTTGCGGAAGCTTGTAGCAAATCACATCAAAACAAGGCATGAATAAAATTATTCAAGTGCATGAGTAAAATAGCATCAAGACCAAGATATCAGAATAAGGAAATATAACATAGCATTCCCATCATGATTCAAGTTTTAAAGTTAACCAAAAGTAAGTTAAGTTTTGTTACAACTCAATAAGAGGCCAACAAAGGCCAGTACAATTCCAAAAGTACTAAAGATCCCGAGACAAAATGAATCGAAACTCAAGATCCCAGCCGACGTCTAGTTGACGTCGTCGGGCTGCCACTCATGAACTGGGGGTGGCTCAACAGCCTCCTCCTGACGCTCCTCCTCAAAGGCAATGTCACCTGCACCTAGGCACCAAAATAACAAGCATCAAACACGACGGTTTGGCAGGTAATCAATTTAGGCATGAGCATGGAACAAGTGAAGTTTAAAGAAATATACTAAAATAATTTGCTGAATTCAAAACAATTACTTGGCTGAGCTAAATTTTGAAGACACAAAACAAGCTAGCATGAATACTTATAATATATCATGAATAGTTAATCCACAAAGAGCCCATCCTTTCTCTATCATATATAATGAAAAGAGTACGTACGCACGAAAAGCACGACTAGCACGATAAGCAAAACATGATTCCCAAGCCACACTGAGTTGGACGGTGATATCTGTCAAACCCCAACCCAGGATTAACCCAATAGTGTTTTCTTAGTGCGTGCTTAGTCTTAATCGGGTTTAGTTATCGTGGGTTAGAGTGTGATTAGTCTTAGTCATGGTTATAGCTTTGGGGAGAACGTTTAGTGTTAACTAGACACACTCAGGAAGGCCTGGGTGTACGTGCAAGCGTGGGAAGATCGTGTTTGGTTTTGTGTTAATCGTGAATTTCATTTCATTTGAATGGTTTTATGATTATGTACAACTTTCGTGTTTAACCCGTCTGTGTTTGTAGCCCAGAAACTCAAATTTTGGCTAAAAAGGGTAAAATAGCCTTTTCACACTTAAATCTGGACACAATTTTCGAGATCCCAAAAACGTGTCAAAAATATACTTTTCGGAAACTAGATATTTCAAGGATCGTTTTATCCTTCTTCGTCGACTTCATTTGAGGCCCACAAGACCTTGTTTTTACTCATGCAAGATTAGCACTTAAGGGACCCACTTGCAAGCACTTAAGCCCTTTCCCCTCTTTTTCTCTTCATTCCACAAATCCCGGCACTTTTCTTGACCTAGGGCTGAAAAACCCTCCTTTCCCTTCATCTTCTCCTCTTGAAAGCATGAGCTAGAGATCTCCACAAGAGATTCCAAGACCATCATCTTCTTCCTCTCACTTCAAGCTTTCCATTGATGCCATTTTCTTGAAGTTTCTTGTTGGGAAAGATCTCCATTTCCTTCTTAGCATCTTGTTTGGGCATCTCTAGGTAAGAGCTCCTACCCATCTCTTCAATGGAGTTCTTTTGACTCCTAAAGATCATGTTTTTCTAACTTTCAACACCCATTTCGAAATGGGTTGCTTGGTTGCATTTTTGGGTGAGTTTTTGAATGGGTTTCATGGGATTTTTGTAGTTCTTGGCTTGGCTCTTGAGTAGGAGTGCTTGAAGAAGAGTTTTGTTTTCATTTGGCCAAGGCAAGTAATCTCTTTAAGTTGTTGTGCATGTGTGTTCATGGATTTTGTTATTTGGTATTAACGCTTTGTTTTACTAGATTTTCATGTTGTGATCTTACTTTAGAAAATGCAAGCATGCCAAATAGCTTTCCAAACTTTCAGATTTCATCATTTTTAATTAAGCCTTACTTTTTTTTAAGTTTGGATTTGTTATGATAAGAATGGGTTTGAAGGATTATGAAATGAGTTTTTATGTTAATGGCTTGATTAAGTTTGAAATAATGCACCAATGTGAGCATTGATAGCTTGTTATATTCATGTATCAAATTTGCTAATCAGATTAGTCGTGTATTTATTACACATCGTGCGTGTCTGGTTCCGCGGCCGGAATCCCGTATTTGTGGGAATCGTGTCGTGTTATATTATGTATATTCGTGCTTGTCGTGCGTGCTTACTCTTTTCATTACAAATGATAGAGAAATGATGGGCTCTTTGTGGATTTACGATTCATGATATATATGTTATGCACTCATGCTAGTTCGTCTCCGATTTAGAAAAGTGTTCCGTAAGTATTTGTTTTACGTTCAGTAAAGTGTTTCTTTATGTTCTCGATTAAACATTGATTTCCATGCTTTCACTTAAATTGATTTCTTGCCAAACCGTCGTGTTTGATGCTTGTATTTTTGGTGACCAGGTGCAGGAGGTTACCCCTTTGAGGAGGAGTGGCAGGAGGAGGCTGTTGAGCCTACCTTAGCTCGCGAGTGGCAACTCGACGACGTCATCTAGAAGTTGGGACGGGTCATGAGTTCCGATGTATCACTTTTTGGGTTTATATACTTTTGGTATTGTATTGGCCTTTGTTGGCCTTTTATTTTGGGATTGTAATAACTTAACACACTATGTTAACTTTGCAACTTGAACTATTATGGGAATGCCTTGTTATGTCTCCTTTCTGATATTTTAGTCTCGATGACATTTATGATCATATCCTGTCATGATTTATTAAGATGTGATTTGCCACGCGCTTCCACATACTTGATCGTGTGAGTTGGTTGTTCCTTGTTTTTCGGAACCCTCACCGCGGGAACCTGTGGAAGGTTTAATCATCTTACAATCCTCAATCACCACAACCACTACATTCGCGACGGGGCCCGGGCACTCGGTCCGGGGTCGCGATAGGACTGGTATCAGAGCGGGACTTGTTTCAGGCACTTGAAAAGAAACTAGAAAGATCTTAGGATCGTGGTGAGAGTTCGTGAGTTCGTTAGAATTGCTTAGTGTGACGTCTAGGAAACCATTTGGCCATATTTATTGTGTACTAACACTTTGTTTTACAGCAATGCCTCATAGAAGAGTTCTTCCCAACAATGCTTCTGCTAGTAATCAGAATGAGACTGATCAGAATGCAACACCCACAGCTAATTAGTTCCAAGAACTTATGCAAGCAATGTTAGCACAGCAGAGGCAAGCCAATGAAGCACAAGCTAGATTCCAAGAGCAGATGGCCAAGAAGGATGCAAAAATGGCTCAAGTTCAGAGGCAACTTTTGGAGGTTCTCCAGAATAGGCATGAAGCTCAGCCTGTAGCTCCTAACATTGTCATCAACAATAGGGAGCATGACCCTAACCTGTTGTTTGAGAGGTTCAGGAAGAGGGCACCTAAGGAGTTTTCAGGCCAGGAGAATCCATTAGTAACAGATGATTGGTTGGCCAACACTGAGAAGATTTTTTATGTCTTCACTTGTACGGGCAGGCAGAAAGTAAACCTCACATCCTCTTTGTTCTATGGGCTGGCAGATCAGTGGTGGCAGACAGTGAAGGAACCTTACATGGCTATGACCAATGAAGAAGCATGGGCAGCTTTCAAGACTCAATTCCAAGACATGTACATTCCTTCACATATCAAGAGGCAGAAGGCTATTGAGTTCCAGCAACTCAAGCAGGGTAACATGACAGTGCTAGAGTATGTCACCAAATTTGAGAGGCTAGCTAGATATGCCACTGAGCTTATTGACACACAGCAGAAGAAGATCAACAAATTCTTGGAGGGGTTGAATCCCATCATCATGAGAGATACTATTAGGGTAGTTCCACCGGCTACTTATGATGAAGCTGTCAAGCGGGCATACAAGTTTGAAGATATAAACAATATGATCATTCTAGACAGGAAACAACATTATCAGCAGCAGAATTAGAGGCAACAACCCCACAGCAAGAAACCCAAGCAAGAGCAGAATCAAGTGAGCCAAGGTTGTGCTCACTGTGGCAAGAACCATCAGACTCATGAATGTCGCAAGGCCACAGGTGCTTGTTTCAAGTGTGGGGCAATGAACCATGCAATCAGAGATTGCCCACAACTTCAGAATCAGTAAACCAGGAACCAGCAGCAGAGGTAAGCAGCTCCTCAGAACCAGGCACCAATTCAGAATCAAGTCAGACCCCCTCAGCAGCAGCAGCAAGCAAGGCCACAGCAGAATCAGAATGTTCGTCCTCCTCAGCAGAATAGGAATGGTCAAGGCAGGTAGAATCAGCCACAGAACAGGCCACAGCAGCAAGGACGTCTATTCAATCTCAATCGTGCAGATGCTGAAGCTGCAGGAGACGTGGTAGAAGGTAAACTTCTTGTGTGTGGAGTAGAAGCACATATTTTATTTGATCCTGGATCAACACACTCTTTTATATCTCTTATGTTTGTCAAGATGATTGATGCACTACATAGCCAACTGGATTACATCTTGCTTGTTACAATACCAGTGGGTAGACAGGTTGAGTGTAGAACCTATTACCCTAACTGTCCAGTTTTGTTAGGAGATATTAATTTAGCAGCCAACGTTATTGTTCTAGACATGCATGATTTTCACATCATTTTAGGCATGGATTGGTTAGAAGCATATCATGCCACCATGGATTGTTTTAGCAAAATCATAACATTCAGATTGCAAGGAGAATAGGCAGGATTGATGTTTCAGGGGATCAGGAAACCGTCTAGAGCAGGGTTTATTTCAGTGCTTAAGGCAAGCAGGTTGATTCATAGTGGATGTGAAGCTTTTGTAGCGTTTATCATGGAGGATAAACAGTCCCAAGGGGTGGAGGGAATCCCCATTGTGTGTGAATTTCCGGATGTTTTTCCAAAAGAAATCCCGGGATTGCCACCAATTAGGGAAGTTGAGTTCACTATAGAGCTTCTTCCAAGGACAACTCCGATCTCCATTGCACCTTACGGGATGGCTCCAGCAGAATTGGGTGAGTTGAAACTTCAGTTGCAAGAATTGTTGAGCAAGGGTTTTGTTAGGCCAAGTGTTTCACCTTGGGGAGCACCGGTTTTATTTGTGAAGAAGAAGGATGGAAGCTTGAGAATGTGCATTGATTACAGGAAACTGAATCAGGTGACGGTCAAGAACAAGTACCCTTTGCCAAGGATAGATGAATTGTTCGACCAATTGCAAGGAGCAGCATACTTTTCCAAGATAGATTTGAGATATGGGTATCATCAGTTGAGAGTTAGAGACTCGGATGTGTAGAAAATGGCTTTTCGAACGAGGTATGGGCATTATGAGTTTCTAGTAATGCCCTTTGGATTGACCAATGCACCAGTAGTCTTCATGGCTCTTATGAACAAAGTGTTTGTACAGTACTTGGATCACTCGGCAGTAGTGTTTATTGATGACGTCCTCGTGTATTCCAAGAGTAGAGAGGATCATGAAGAACACTTGAGGACATCATTGCAGCTTTTGAGAGATAACCAGTTGTATGCAAAACTCAGTAAATGTGAATTTTGGTTAGAGCAAGTCGCCTTTCTAGGCCACATCATCTCAAAAGAAGGCTTAGCAGTTGATCCAGCCAAGATAGAAGCAGTTGTTGATTGGAAAAGACCGAGCAGTGTGACCGAAATCAGGAGTTTCTTGGGGTTAGCAGGCTACTATCGAAGATTTGTTCAAGGCTTCTCGTCTATTGCAGCACCATTGACTACATTGACCCGGAAGAATGTCCCGTTTGTGTGGACAGAACAGTGTGAAACGAGTTTCCAAGAGTTGAAGAAAAGATTAACCACAGCTCCAATCCTCACATTACCTTTTGGCAGTGGTGGATTCATTGTTTTTACAGATGCTTCTAATGTGGGACTAGGCTGTGTGTTGATGCAAGATGGCAAGGTGATTGCTTATGACTCAAGGCAGTTGACGGATCATGAGAAGAACTATGCAACTCATGACTTGGAATTGGCAGTAGTAGTTTTTGCTTTGAAGATGTGGAGACACTATCTCTACGGGGAGAAATTTGAATTCCATTCCGATCATAGGAGTTTGCAATATTTGTTCTCGCAGAAGGATCTGAATATGAGACAGAGGAGATGGATGGAATACATCAAAGATTATGACTTTTCAATCAAGTACCATCCAGGAAGAGTGAATGTTGTAGCTGATGCATTGGAAGTCAGGGATCATGGCCAGCTTGAGAGGAGCCAGTGTTCTTCAGCAGTTTGAAGAGCTAGGTGTTTGTCAAACCCCAACCCAGGATTAACCCAATATTGTTTGCTTAGTGTGTGCTTAGTCTTGATTTGGGTTTAGTTATTGTGGGTTAGAATGTGATTAGTTTTAGTCATGGTTATATAGCTTTGGGGGAGTTCGAGAACGTTTAGTGTTTATTAGGCTCACTCAGGAAGGCCTGGGTGTACGTGCAAGCGTGGGAAGATTGTGTTTGGTTTTGTGTTAATCGTGATTTTCATTTCATTTGATTGGTTTTATGCTTATGTGCAACTTTCGTGTTTAGCCCATTTGTGTTTGAAGCCCAGAAACTCAAGTTTTGGCCAAAAGG
This sequence comes from Camphora micrantha, assembly GCA_003546025.1. Lineage (NCBI taxonomy): Eukaryota > Viridiplantae > Streptophyta > Magnoliopsida > Laurales > Lauraceae > Camphora > Camphora micrantha. Next base: position 25,167 of record QPKB01000485.1, read on the forward strand.
GTAAAATAGCCTTTTCACACTCAAATCTGGACACGATTTTCGAGATCCCAAAACTAGGTCAAAAATATACTTTTTGGAAACTAGATATTTCAAGGATCGTTTTATCCTTCTTCGTCGACTTCATTTGAGGCCCACAAGATCATGTTTTGACTCATGCAAGATTTGCACCTAAGGGACCCACTTACAAGCTCTAAAGTCACTTTCCCCTCCTTCTTTCCCCATTCTACAAAATCCTGCAACTTTTTCTTGCCCTAGGTTGAAAAACCCCTTTTCCCTTCTCCTTCTCTTCATGAATTCTTGAGCTAGGAGACTCCGAATAAATTTCTAAAACCACCATCTTCTTCCTCTCATCTCAAGCTTGCTATTGATACCATTTTCTTGAGGTTTCTTGGTGGGGAAGATCTCCATTTCCTTCTTTGAATTTCGTTTGGGCACCTCTAGGTAAGAGCTTAAACCCATCTCTTTAATGGAGTTCTTTCTACTCTTAGAGATCGTGTTTTTCTAACTTGTAACCCCTATTTCGAAATGGGTTGTTGGGTTGCATTTTTTGGGTGAGTTTTGAATGGATTTCATGGGTATTTTGTAGTTCTTGGCTTGACCTTTGGTTAGGAGTGCTTGAAGAAGATCTTGTGTTCATTTGGCTAAGGCAAGTGATCTATTTAAGTTGTTGTGCATGTGTGTTCTTGGATTTGTATTTGGTATTAATGTTTTGATTTATTAGGTTTTCATGATTGTGATCTTATTTTAGATAATGCAAGCATGTCTAATAGCTTTCCAAACTTTCAGATTTCATATTTTTGAAATGAGTCTTGTTTTGGTTGAAGTTTGGATTTGTTTTGACAAGAAAGGGTTTGAAGGTTATGAAATGGATTCTAGGTTTATTACTTGATTTAAGTTTGAAATAATGTACCAATGTGAGCCTTGATAGCATGTTTCATTCATGTAGTTAGTTTGCTAATTAGGTTGGAAAGATTGTAGAAAAGAAAGGAATGAAAGAAGGACCAGTGCACTGCAGAAATCTAAACTGGGTTCTGATTTCCGCAGTGTACGCGGTCAACCGGCCAAGGGCGCGGTCGACCGGGGACACTGGATTTTGGCCCAGTTAGATGACCTGCTGCACTGCGGGAATGACTGTTCCTGCAGTTCACGCGGTCGACCGGCCAGGGGCGCGGTCGACCGGCTACACAGGGTCAGGTTCCAGGAACAGTTCACGCGGTCGACCGGCCAGGGGCGCGGTCGACCGGCGACACAGGGTCAGGTTCTCTGGAACCTGACCAAAACACTGTACATTGAATAAAAGTTACAACTTTGAGTCGACCGGGACTTGGCCGGTCGATCGGGCTCACAGTGTACGCGGTCGACCGGCCAAGGGCGTGGTCGACCGGGCACACTGAGATTTTTACTGTTTATGCAGATTTTTGCCCATTTGCGTTTTCTTTTAAAATTTGAAAACTAGGCTATATTAAGGACTTTAAATAGACATTGTGTGAATGGAACTCCATGCTATGCACTAACTTCGGGGACAATCCTTGTATTTTAAACATAGAGTTCCAATCAACCAATGGTCAATGAATAGCCTAAGTATGTACTTGATAAAATTATCGTGTTTTAAGCGTTGATATAAGACCACAAGTTACATCGTGTACTCGTTTTGAAATCAAGTTTGCAAGCTCGTTCTAAGATGTGTTTCAAGTATTTAAATGGGGATCACTTCTATAAGTTGTGAGCATATATATTATGCATTTTGCTAGTCGTGCCTCATCTTGTCGTGACAAGTGATTTCCCCTTTTATTTTCGATATGTTTGAATCGTGTTTAGCGTGTTTTGTGCATTCATGAACTCAAGTGAACACCACATAGCTTGGATTGCCCTTTCAGTCTGATCCACTGTCTGGGGGTCCTTAAACATGTGAACTAACTGCAGATTAGTAGTGTATTTATTACACATCGTGCGTGTCCGGCTCCGCGGCCGGAAATCCCGTTTTTGTGGGAATCGTGTCGTGCTATATTATGTATATTCGTGCTTGTCGTGCGTGCTTACTCTTTTCATTTATAAATGATAGAGAAAGGATGGGCTCTTTGTGGATTTACTATTCATGATATATATGTTATGCATTCATGTTAGTTTGTCTTCGATTTAGAAAAGTTTTTCGTAAGTATTGTTTTACGTTCAGTAAAGTATTTCAGTATATTCTCGATTAAACCTTGTTTTAAATGCTTTCACTTAAAATGATTTCTTGCCAAACCGTCGTGTTTGATGCTTGTATTTTGGTGACCAGGTGCAGGAGACCCTCCCTTTGAGGCGGAGTGCGAGGAGGAGGCCGTTGGGCCTGCCTTAGCACGTGAGTGGCAACCCGACGACGTCATGTAGACGTTTGGATGGGTCATGTGTTTCGATGGATCACCTCTTGGGTTTTTATATACTTTTGGAATTGTATTGGCCTATGTTGGCCTCTTATTTTGGGAAGTGTAATAACTTAATCTACTTTGTTAACTTTACAACTTGAAGTATTATGGGAATGCCTCGTTATGTTTTCATTCTGATATTTAGTCTTGATGACATTATGTCTATATTCTGTCATGACTTGTTAAGATGTGATTTGCCACGCGCTTCCGCATACTTGATCATGTGAGTTGGTTGTTCCATGTGTGTTTGTTCGGAACCCTCACCGCGGGAACCTGTGAGAGGTTTAATCATCTTTCAAATAATCTTAATCGCACTTTAATGCCGCGGCCTCGGTCCGGGGTCGCGACAGTGTTGAAGTGCAGACCATAGAGTTGGGTGTGATGTTAGCCAATATGACAATGTCTGAGCCCACTTTTATCCAGAAGATCAAGGACAGTCAGTTGCAAGATTCAGATTTGGTTAGGATTGTGGATCATATTGCAGAACGTCCAGATTTCCAGATGGTGAATGGAGTATTGTATTTTCGTGATCGGTTGTGTGTACCGAATGTGGATGATCTGAAGGAAGAGATTATGACTGAAGCCCACAACACAAGATACTCCATGCATCCGAGTAGCACGAAGATGTATCAGAACTTGAAGAATAGATTTTGGTGGAACAACATGAAGAGAGAGATAGCAGCTTTTGTATCTTGTTGCTTGACTTGCCAGTTGATCAAAGCAGAGCATCAGAAACCTCCAGGTTTGCTACAGCCATTAGAGATTCCGGAATGGAAATGGGAGCATATCACCATGGATTTCGTCTCCAGATTGCCTAATACGAAGAAGGGGAATAATGCAATATGGATTATTGTAGATCGTCTCACCAAGTCTGCTCACTTCATTCCGATGAAGACTGGTAATATGATGCATATGGCACCACTGGAATTTCCCCTGTTTTTGAGATTTTGCCCATTTGCATTTTCTTTTAAAATTTGAAACTAGGCTATATTAAGGACTTTAACTTGACATTGTGTGAATGGAACTCCATGCTATGTACTAACTTCGGGGACACCAAACCTTGTATTTTAAATATAGAGTTCCAATCAACCAATGGTCAATGAATAGCCTAAGTATGTACTTGATAAAATTATCGTGTTTTGAGCGTTGATTTAAGACCGCAAGTTACATCGTGTACTCATTTCGAAATCAAGTTTGCAAGCTCGTTCTAAGATGTGTTTCAAGTATTAAATGGGGATCACTTCTATAAGTTGTGAGCATATATATGATGGACCCGATTCTTCCCTCTCTCCCGCTGGCCTCCGCCCCGGGTCTTTCGGGGTACGGCGGAGGGGAGGAGAAGAAAAGACAAAGGGTTTCAACATCTTTTTTTTTTGTACGGGTATGCCAATTTCACTTTTCTACTTGGAATTTAGAAACGGTGATCCGAAGATCCACCTTCACAAGTAGAAAGGGGAAATGAAACTTTTTCTAGTTTTCCATTGCACACATATTTTAAGAAAAGAGACAAAGGGGTTTTTTTTGAATGCCGTGAAAGGCGATTTCATTTGTTGCCGTGAAAGGCGATTTTGCCGTAAAAGGCGATTTACAAGTCTCATCCATTATGAAAGACAAGAATTATGATTTTTGTCTCTAAAAGAAAAATAAAGTACAATAGAAATCAAGAAAAGGAATCTGACTTCTCATTCGATTGTGGGGACACGTTCAGATCGACGGTCGCGAGTCATGTATGGGCTCCTCCATCGTCCATGCAGATGAGAACACGATGCTTGGATTCTTGGCTCGGCTTTCTAACCTCAGATTTTTAAAGAATAAAGACCAAGAGAAGGTCTTATATCCGATAAAAAGCTAAGTAAACGGGCTGAAAAGCCACGTTTTAGCCATGTTGGTAGAAGAAGGGAGGTCCTTGGGGGGGTGGCCCCCCAAGGGTGCTTCAATCAACTTTTGGTGGTTTTTTGCAACAGAGTTGCAGGGCTTCTGGATTTTTTTGTCTTCGTCGGGGGGAGAGCGAGAGATCTGGATAGCACTAGCCTTGGTTCCCTTTGGGATGTCCTCCTATTTATA
>QPKB01000486.1:0-15105 GCA_003546025.1 Camphora micrantha
CTCAACTCAGTCAAAGAAAAACCAATTTTACCATTCATTACAATGAATGTGTTGGTTTGTGGAAGAAAAGACTCCAACATGACCATGAAAGCCTCATCGGAAAAGATCATGGTCTCCCTAAATGCACGGACTGCGTCGAAGATCTCAACCTTCTTCAGAATGGCACTGCCAATCTGTAAGATGTGATCAGTCCAAGACTTCCAATCTGAGTCAGCGTTGAAATGGCCACGAAGCCGAAAGGGTTTTACCCAATTGCTGCCATCGCCCTTGAAAATGCCAAGGCCCACCAGTCTCAAATCGACCGAAGTATGATCTGAACCTTGGTAGCCATTGGCTGGCATCAGCATGTCTATACGGACAGTCGACTTTTCTGCATAACCGGAAGGGCCGCCAACAAAAACCCCGGTCTTGATCATATTAGTCCTCTTCACCCAGCTTTGAGGATCTTCCCTCATAGGGCATGTGGGAGAAAGGCTCATGATTGAGATAGCGATCAAAGGTTGACCGGGTAGAAATAGTTCTCTCCTCACCATCTGCAGTGTAAGAGAACTGAAAACATTTCATTTGGTATGTCAAGTCGTCAGGGACTGCGTCACCGAAGAAAAAGGTAGTCTTGGGCACGATGCTCTTATCGTCCATGACCCAAGGACGACTACTTACCATAATCTTGAAGAATTCCTCATCCTTGAAAACGATTAACTGTTGTCCCGCCTCATCACGATTGAAGGAATCACACTCTTCCAAATTCCTCTCGACGTACTGGACCTTCTCCCAAGCCTGTTGTACATCAACATTAGAAGATCTAGTAGAACGGCGAGGTGCATCAGTAATAGGCTCTTTACCCTTGTTCGTTCTAGAGGAACTACCTGCAAAGGATGGAAAAAAAAAAAGATCAATCATCACCAAAATGACAGAATTTTGCTTAAAAAACTCTAGCGAAATTTTGGCATGGTTCCGGGGCAATTCCGAAGAAAAGGGAAAACACCCGAAAAAAGATAGGAAGCTTGAAGATGAGCTCAACACCACTGCAAAGCTCATAGTCAATGGAAGATTCTCAAAGTAGGTTTTGAACTCAAACATTGCTGCGAGATCAAAAGCCAGTCTTATCAAATTTCACAAAATGGAAAAAAAGGGCTCAACATTGCTGCGTGCTCAAAGTCCAAAACTTGCAAAGCTCTTCAAAATCGCGCAAGACTAAGAAAGGGCTCAATATTACTACGAGCTCCAAATCCCGATACTTGCAAAAGATTTCCAGGTTTGCATCATCATGCTTTCAAATCAATTTACTAAAATCATGCATAAAAAGAAAAATCTTCATGCAGTAGATGCTAGGAAAACCTTGACAAAATTTGACCAATTCCAACCCAACTTGGTCAAATCAATCAAACTTTGTCCAAGTCAAAATTCATGTTGACTTTACCTAGAAACTCTAGCCTTCTATCTTGAAGCATCAAAAAAAAATGCATGAACATCTTGAAATTGCATAACCTCATTATCATGGTGAGCAAAAAAATAAAAAAAACAGAGAGAGAGAGAGAGAAACCTCTTCAAAAAAATATATATATATTCTGGGCTTACCCACAGGCCGTGGCCCACTGCCACATGGCAGTACGGCCAGGTCTGTGCGGACCTATCCGTACAGCCAGTAAAAAAAAGAAAAGAAAGAAACTTTTTCTACTTCTACATGGAATTTCTTGTGAAAGAAGAAAACTTACTTGAAGCCATGGATGGAAAAGAAAGAGAACTTGAAGATCTTTGAAGAAGAAGAGAAGTTTTTGATCTTGGAGCACATTTGAAGATTTTTGGAAAAAGAAAGCAATAAAAGCGAGAGATCCAACCTCCTCTTGCTTTTATAGAAAAGAGAAAACAAAAAAAGGGAAACAAGGAGAAAACCAAGGAGGTAAGTGCTAAAAATCAAGCAACTTTTCCAAAAGAAAAGAAATTGAGATATTCTCTCCTAAAGAGAAGATTCTTTGAGAAATTCTCTCCAAAAAAGAAAGGGAATGTGAGTTATTCTCTCCCAAAGAAAGATGCTCTGAGAAAATCTCTCCCAAAATCAAAAGAAAATTGAGAGACTTTCTCCAAAGTAGGATATCTTAAGATATTCTCTATCCAAAGGAGATATTTTAGATATTCTCTACAAATGACACCATATGAGATCTAGTCCATCTTCAAAGCTTAAGGTCCATAGGTTAGCCCATATGAGCCAGGTTTGACCACCTAAGCACTAAAGGTGGCTTTTAGTCAAAAATCTCTCTTACCAGAGCATACCAAAAAAAAAAAGGGTCCATACCTCTTTTGAGTTGATTGAACCATACAAAAATTTTCCCAAGCCTCATGAGCTTCCAAAATCCAAAACCATCCAACCCCATGCACCAAATTGAGCCAAAATCTTGGAATTGACATTCCACCAAAAAAAAAAAAAAAAACAAGCAAACCACTCCAATGGACCCAAAATTGTCCCAAGGAGTGACCAAAAACCAAAACCCGGTCCCCTAGCTTGCCACATACAGCTTGTTAGTGTTGGAACAAGGTGGGCCTCGTGGATGTGATTTCAAAACTTTTGACCCACTTGACTTAGGGATCAAACGTCCATAAGGCCATCAACCATATCTAGGATGCAATCCCTCATACTCATATACCATATACAGCAATATTACAAGCAACACAATGCAAAATAATCTACAAAAGATTAGAGAAGCAGATTATACCTTTGCTGCCCGGTTGTTCTTTAATGGAGAACAAAACTACTTTAGATCTCCAAGACCTCTTAGTCTTCCACGCTATGACCCGTACCAGATCACTTCTCTAAAGGAGATGGGTGGGATCTCCTAAAGAAAACAACTAGAAGCTCTAAAGGAAACTAGAAGAGAACTAGAAGAAGAAGAGAAGTATGTGCAACTATTGCACAAGAAGGGCGCTGGACGTTTTTCAAGATTGTGTGAATCCCAGCCCCTTTGTTACTCCTTTTATAGCTTTAAGCAACCTCCTTCTCTTGTACTAATTGAAATAAAAGTCTTACTTCTATACAAAATAGTAACCTTACTATTACCACTATTAGAAGTCCCACTTCAAATAGAAATAGTAACTTCCTAATTCCTTCATCTTAGAGTTCTAGTAGGATTAGTATCTTTCCAATAACTTGGGATAGCGTGGGGACCCCTAGGGATTCCATAGAAAGCTGGCTCCAACTGGGACCCGTGACCCCACATCTCATGTGTAATCCGGGCCCACAGTTAATTGCAAATAACACCACTATATAAATGCAATTGCACTCCAGTCTTACGAATAAATTACAATGAAGACCCTAAACTTCCCGATTACCACAATTAAGCCCCTCTATCAATATCCATGGATTAACTGGACTAAAAACTGTCCCACCAATTTAGATCCACATCTTATTATCCTTGAGCCCCAATTAATCACAGTGATCATCAGTACCATCCAATTAACTCTTAATCGAGATGGGTGCGCACTTACTAATGATAAATCCATTAATTGGCACAAGGGGATAATATAGATAGATTCCTTCTTGACCATTGGATGTTCCCACAGTCCTACTACCACATACCCAAGACACCGAGGTGTTGACCTACAGTTGGCCTCACTCATTGGTGACTCAAAGCAAATGAATAGATAGAAATTTGAGTTCATCAATGTCTCAGGATTGAGAGCCTATTGCTAGGGAATTATGAGAGCAAACCTTAAACTCGAGACAGTATTCCATAAGGTGCTTCTCATGGTCCTTTAATACATCCAATGTACCAGCACCGCGATCCAGAATCTTACATTTTGATGATCGAGACAAATCACACTATCTTATAGTGATCAAAGCGCTGCAACCTTATCAGATGAGATGCCCAGTCTCATCATCGATTGTGAAGATGTTTAAGTATAAGATTTGTGACAAATGTCTCCTGTGTGTGGATCTCATCCATACACATATATCACATCTAATATACTAATGGGACCCGATTCATCACATGAACCATTTATGTCATACGCATTGGTCACGTGCATTAAGTAATAAAACACCATTCATCTCATGAAAGGAAAGCATGATATTATTGATAAATAAAGAAATTAATCAATTTATTACATCATCTGATGAATTGAGTCCATACAATCTAACAGTTAGGTCGGAAGGTCGAAACCAAAACCAAAAACCAAATTTCAACCCACCAACCTGCCACATACAGCTTGTTAGGTCACAAGATCAAAATAAAAAATCAAACCCCGACCCCCTAACCTGCCACATACAGCTTGTTAGGTCACTAGGTCAAAAACCAAAAAACCTTCTTGACCGCCTAATACGCCACATAAAGCCCTTAGGTTCACAAGGTCAAAAGGAAATCCAAAATCCAAACCTGAATCCCTCATGTCATTTTCAAAACTTTGCCTTGACATGGTACGTGATCCCTCTCACTACCATAAAATTCCCTTGGAAACTCAAAAGGCTACCTTATCAAAAAGAAAAATCTCAAAGACTCTTGGTCAAAAGTTCTCCTTCAAGCTTCTCTTCGAGGCGCATCGACTCCAAAAGTTATGCAATTCGTCGCTGTACCTTGAGGGGGCAATTGTTGACACCAAAAATATCACTTTGCCTCTTCACACATTCTCAACATCAAAAGGCCACATGGAGCTACATCCAATCACAAACAAGCGAATGCCGCTTTAAGCATCAGATCTTGTCAAAACCAAACAAAAACTGCAAGATCCTTCAAAACAGTCAAAATGGGGATAAATCTGAAGTTTTGGGCCTTTCCAGCATCATTTGGTCTAACTTCACGCCTCCGGCAGATGAACAAGTGCTTCTGGCGGCTACAGTGTCGAAGACATCAAATCTTCAATCAAAACCTATGGATGGTCTCAAAATACCTTCAAAAGTCTTTATGTCAAATTTCAAGTCAAACCGACAACGTTTGACCCTCCATCAACACTCGGGCAGCAAAATCAATCCTCTCGGCGGCAAGAACCACTGAGGCCATTACTCATCAAGCAAAGCACATGGATGGCTTCTACATGCTTTCAAAAGGCTACACGTCAAATTTCCAGTCATTCCAACAACGTTTGACCAGCCTTTGATGCTCCGGAACAAAATCAAGCCTATCGGCGGCGGAGCACCCCGGTACTATGACATCCAAATAAGAGCTAATGGATCATCTCAAAATGACTCCAATAGGCTCCCTGTCAAATTTCAGGACAATCAGACATCGGTTGACCATACATCAAAGCGCGGCATCTTCCTCGCGACAAAATCAGTCTAGTAGCGACAGGACCCCAAACGGCTTCAAAACCCAAACAAAAGCCCATGGTTGGTCCTATCTACTACTTAGGAGGCTTCGCCTCAAATTTCAGGGCATTCTAACATCGTTTGACCTAGTTTTGACTCTTCACGAAAAATCGGCTACAAAGTCTTCGGCTTTTCCAAAAACTAGGAAACTTTGTGCTCCAATTTGCACGACTTCTCATCAGGTTTTCTTCAGAAGAATCAAGCCAATAAACGAGGAAAAATGTCAAGAAAAATACAGGAGAAAAAAAGATCCAAAAATATCGAAAAACGACCGAGAAACGGCGACCGAAAGGGGAAAAACCCCCATGGTCTCTGGCAGCCATAGCCCATGGTCGCCAGCGACCCTGGGTGCATGTTCTCCTGCAACCCAGGAAATTCAGGTCACCGAATTTCCGCCGGGTGGCTCGTTTTCTGACCATTTCGTGTTTCGGGAATTCTAGCCCATGTGATTTTCCGAAAATCTGATTCTTGATGCCTAAAATAGACTGATCTTCGTCAACATTTCGAACCCACCGTCAAGAGCATGAAATCATCATTGATCACTCCAAGATCGCCAACCGACTGACCAAGAAAGTACACTTTCTGCCCTACCGATCGAGAAATCGACAAGACAGATGTTACCGGCTCACTGGTACTAATCAATGTCTGAAGTTGCATCGTCATTTGACATCAAACAACATGTGGATCCATCCGCGACCATCGCAAGAAGAATTCTAAAAGACACGGCACGGCCCGCGACTCTTCAAATGCCCTCGTGACCACTTAGTGCTGTTAATTGACCTGTTTCATGACAACTTAATGCGGTCATTAACCCATTATTTTGGATGGCCCAATCAGATTCAAGGAAAAAGGAGTTACAAGTCCAAGAAATCATGGCATTAAAATCATGAAACTGACTCATCATGTAGACTAAAGGCGATTAAATGCCCACCATTCTCCATCGGCCAGTCACAAGCAAAGAAAAAGGAGTTACAAAATCAAGAAACAAAAACTTGTAACTCCTCCCATCATGAAGCATCAATGCCATCATTTCTCTTATTATGGGTCATCAATATCATAAATCACCCCATGGCTACCCAGAGCCTATAAAAAGGGGTCAATCCAAGAGAAACAGACGCAGACACACACATAGAGAGACGGATCCATACACACAAGCAAGAGAGGGAGAAATTCTGAAGAAGTCCTGCTACTTTGTTGCAGCAAGCACCACAAGGTGATTGAAGTACCTTGCCCCCCCCCCCCCCCCCAAGGCAAAGCTTGAAAGTCCGGGATCCTAACCCTAGAGGGGGGGGGTGAATAGAGTGATCTACAAATAATGACCAATTATGCCAAATTTTAATTTCTTAACAATTAACTAGTCACATGTGATGATTAACAAACAATATGCGGAAGCTTAAACAAAACAATCACCACAAAGCAAACACCACCACACAAGGATTTATAGTGGTTCGGCCTCAATGCCTACATCCACTACCGGCTTGTGATCCAACACCCCACCGGATTTCCACTATTTATGCTTTTCAATAGGCTAAGCAATAACCTTTACAATATGCTTTTCAAGGCTAGGTAATAACCTAACAATGTTGTTTTTCTAGGCTAAACAACAACCTATACAAGATGCTTTTCTAGGCTAAGCAATAACCCTTACACAAAAAAGATTTCTCTCAAGGTAGTGTCTTCACAAAACACTCTAAGAGAGTACAATTAAGCTCAATTACAATGCCTCTTAATTAGGCGGATATGAAAATGAAAATCTAACTCACACAAACACTATATGAATGCAAAGGTGTATGTTCATGATGTGTGTGTGTGATAACTTCAATCAAGTTAAAATGAAGGCTCAATAAATGTATGCTTAATGCATTTTAAAGTTTAAAGCACACAAAGATTTGATTGAAGTGAGATGCAAATCACATGTACAAAATACTAACTTATTGATGATATGAAAATCAAAAGCTCACAAGTTGTATGAAATTAATTATGTCTAAATATGTGATGCATGTGCAATGTTGTTTTCAAAAACAGAAGTTTAACTATGGTTCAAATGAATGAAAACAACAATATGATTCAACCAAGTAAATGAAGCATGTTATAAAAGAAATCAAAGGATTTGACAAAAGATGCTTTATAAAGTTTTAAAACAAACTTGGTTTGAAATCAAGGGTGAAGAATCCAATCCAACTTAGATCAAATGTGAGACCCCGACCCGAGAGGCCCTGATTAGTGTTTTTGGAGCTGTGTTTAGCTCTAAGTGTGTTTTGTGGTTTTTGGTTTAATTGGGATTAAAATAGCTTTGTTATAGCTTTGGGATATTTTGAGTGTCTTGGTTTTAGTGTGGGGCCCTTTGGGGGTTCCCTGTTTATGGCTTTTTCTGTGCTTGAGGTTTTATATTGGTTTTCTTGATTTGTATTTTATCCCGTTTTGTTTATCTCGTTATTCCTTTCAACTTTCATGTTGATCCCGTTCCCGTCCCGAATCCCGAAACTCGACTTTTCTAGCTTCAAGAGCAAAACAGTCTTTTCACACTAAATCTGTACCAGATTATTGTTATTCCCGAAACCCATGAAACATATACTTTTTGGAAACTAGATATTTCGACGATCATTTCTTCCTTCTTCGTCGATTTCATCCGAAGTCCCGAAAACCACTATTTCAGCCTTTCAAAGTTCTTAAGTGGTGGAGCCCATTTCATTGACTATAAGAGAACCCATCTCTTCTTTCCCTTCTCCATTTTCCAGTACAACTGAGCCTAGGGTTTCTTGTACCCTTTTCTTCTTCTTCTTGGCTTCTCCATCATCAAGAGACAACCAATCTTGCACCAACATCTAATAGGACTCCATCATCTTCTTCACAACTTCAAGAGCTTCCTATTGGTACCATTTTTGAAGAAATCCCATCTCCACAAGATCCTCTTTTGGCTTGCTTTGCTCATTTGGAGAACCTATTGGTAAGATCTCTCCCTAATCTTCTAGATTCATGTTCCTATGGTCCTTGAGAAGCCCCATTTTCATTATTAGAAGCTCTCTCTTCTTATTGCTTGTTTTGACCCATTTTAGGGTTTGTTTTTGGGGGTTTTTGTAGAGATTTTGTTCTTGGCTTGCAAGTGTGATTAGAGCTGGTTTTTCATTGATTAAAGACCCAAGGCAAGTGGATGATTTGATACTTTTACATTTGAATGAGATTTGATAAAATGCATTATGATTTCATCAAGTATTTTGTGATATTAATGGCTTGTTTAGACTTGAAAGAAATGCACATTTGAGAGTCTTGATAACTTGTTTTATCCAAGTATTAGATTGCTAAACATGTTTGAAAGAATATAGAAAGGAATGGAAGAAAAGGAAAAGGCCACTACACTGCTGTAACAGAACCTGGGTTCTGTTACGCAGTGTACGCGGTCGACCGGGTACACTGGAACAGGCCCCCAGCTGAAGGACCTGCTGCACTGCGGGATTCACTGTTCCGCAGTGTACGCGGTCGACCGGCCAAGGGCGCGGTCGACCGGCGACATAGAGGTCAGGCTCTCTGGAGCCTGATCAAAAGACTATTCATCCATTTAATTTACAACTCAAGGTCGACCTAGCCCATGGCCGGTCGACCGAGCCCCCTGTGTATGCGGTCGACCGGCCATGGGCCAGGTCGACCGGCCCAACTGGAAAACCTACTGAAGATGGACTTTCAATGGATTTTTGGCCCTTTGTTAGATGGACTTTAAAGGGACTTTTGGACTTTTGGCCCTTTGTTAGATGGACTTTAAAAGCACTTTTGCCCTATGATTAGATGGACTTTCAATGGACTCTTTCCCTATGATTAGATGGACTTTAAATGGAACCTAGTGACCCTTTCGTGGACCCGTTTGACTTCCTTTGAGGATGGTTGAACCGACATTTCCTCACGGTTAATCCGGTTGTATCGGTATTTAATCTAATTCAATCTTGAACGGTACGGAACGACGGGATATCCTTTCTTTTATCTAAACGCGAAATTGGTTTGTTTGGTTATCGCGAATCCGTTTTTCCTTTTGATGACTAAGTAGGTTGTAAGGTACTACTAGATTAACGTTGAGCTTAGGATCCCCTCTCTATTATGTTTCGTTTATTTAAAATTCGATTAGGGTTTGAATCCCTAAGGTGCATAAAGAGCCCGGAATGTCTCTGAACTAAAGGAGTACCAAGTGATCATTACAATCGACATACGGGGTCCTTATTCACCTGATTTATATCGAATCCCGATACTTATCCCGAATTTCTCGAATTATGATTTGTCTTAAAACCCGATAATAACCCGAATTTCTCGAATTATGATTTGTCTTGAATCCCAATGATAGCCCGTATTTCTCGAATTATGATTTAGCATTCCCGAAAGTATTGAAAGTGTATTTTAGCATTTTTGCTAGCCCGTTTATACATGCCCGAATGAAATGAAATTAGTGCTTTTGAGCACCCCGTCCCGCCCGTTTATTTAAGTGCATTACATATGATTTGTACATGTCTCGTTTTACATGATTTGACCTATGAGTCGGCACCACTAAGCTTGGCTTTCCTTGCCGGTTTGATCCACCGACTTGGAGACCCCTTCCCGTCTTGCCAGCTGCAGTTTGGATCCCGCTACCCGGTTATTACCGTGGTATTGTCCCGATGCCGCAGATTGCTACTGTGGTCCCCAATGCCCAGTTCACTACCGTGGTCATGGCCCGTATTGTATTATATTATGTATATGTTACTTATGTTGCATCTCCTCACTTCGGTGACTGAGACAACATCCCGATATGCTCATGTCACTTCGGTGATAGAGGACTTAGCTTTTTGTGGTTGCCATCTTGCTCGTTTTCCGTTTCCTTGGATACCGTACATGTTTTATATTGCATATGTATTTGGATAAATGATTCTCTCGTTTTATGAAACTATTGTTTTGACAGGTTTAAATGTTTTCTAAGGTATTTTCCTCATTGTTATGTCTTTTCACCCGTTTGCCAAACCGTCGTGTTTGACCCACTATTTTGGTACTCAGGTTCAATTTCCCCGCCCCGAGCTGAGAGTTGTTGGCTGTGGAGCCATGAGTTGCAGGTTGTCTTGTCGGCTATGTCCTGTAGACATCGTGCTTGACATCGGAGTTACGTCACATTTGGGTAGTGGATATTAGTTTGTATTGTTCGGCTTTTATTAGCCTTTCTTGGGATTGTAATTAATGCACATTGATACTTGTAACTTGAACATATTGGAAATGTAATATCATGTTACTGTCAGCTCTGTATTTTATTTATGTTGGTTTATTCCAGTCTGATATGGTTCATAAAATGATGGCTTTATGCTAGGGGTTGTATACGACGCGGAATCCGATGATGTCCACGGACTCCGGGTCGCATTGCCACAAAAGCTTCCGCAAAAATATTCAGACAGTGTTGTGATTTTGGATCCTCACACACCCGGATCTTGGGAGAAATATAATCATCTCACTCACCTCCCCAAACTCTCCCGCCCCCGAGGTCGGGATCCGGGTTTGGGGGCGTGACATCAAAGATTAAATGAAGAATGGATTCAACACATCATAGTTATCATGCTAAGAATCATTTACCAATAATTTAAACAAAGCATATAACATATGATTAACAAAAAGTAAAGCTTACTTAGAGATTTAACTTCATTAATCCAAACTTTAGCTTTCCAAATGTCCCTTATCCTTCCTTAGCTCATTCCCCTTTGATTGGCCTCAAAACATCTCAAGGAGGGCCTCTTTGTTTCTCTCTTTGGTAAAGGAATGAGCTTCATTTTATACCCAAAAAGTGCCCAACGGCTAGTCCCCGGTCGACCTGGAACCTTGCCTGGTCAACCGGGTACTCAACGGTCATAAATATAGCCGTTTGAAAAACTGCTTTTAGAGGGGGCCAGAGACCGCCGGTGAAAGTGGTTTGGCCGCCGGTATAAGTCTTGTTTTCCCAAAAATCTATTTTTTAAAGTAATTTCTTGTGGGGACATTTGGGCCATCAAATCAAGCATGAAAACATGTTTTAAATCATTCTAAGAGTTTTAAAAACATGAAACCTAATATGCATAAGATGATTTGAAAGTTTTAAAACCAAAGGCTTGCTTGATTCACAAAGATCTTTTCAAAACAAATTGCATCCAAGTTTAAAATCAAAACATGCATGAACCAAGATTTTTACAAGTCTTAAAAACAATGCATGTATAAATCAAGATATCAAGATTTTCTAAATCAATTCAAGTGTGAAAATTCGAATGATGCTAAAATGATAATGCATCCATCAAATTGCAATACACAAAATCCCTAACAAAGCTCTCTCTTCTCCTATTCAACATGGCCTAGACGTGGCTTTTCAGCCCGTCTATTCTGTTTTTTATGGGATATAGGACCTCCCCTTGGTCTTTATCTTCTAAAAAACTGAAGTCCAAGCCAAGCCAAAAGAATCAAAGCATCATACGTTCTCATCTGCATGGATGATGACGAAGTCCATACTTGACTTGCGACCGTCAATCTAAACGAGCCTCCGCAATCTCCTGAGAAGTCAGAATTCATTTTCTTACTTTTCTATTGTATTTTGTATTTCTTTTAAAGAGACAAAAAAATCACAATTCTTGTCTTTCATTATTTATGAGATTTGTAAATCGCCTTTCGTGGCACAAAAATCGCCTTCTACGGCAAAATCGCCTCTTACGGCATTCAAACTTGTCTCTTTTCTTAAATATATGTGCAATGGAAAGTTAGAAAAAAAGATTGATTTCCTTTCTACTTGTGAAGGTGGATCTCCGGATCACCATTTCTAAATTCCAAGTAGAATAAAAAATCTCGCATACCCGTACAAAAAAATGTTGATACCCGCCTTTCTCTTTTTCCCTCCCTTTGGCCTTTCGGCAGCCTCGGGGACGGATGAGAGAGGAAAGGAAGAAACGGGTCCATCAATTAATTGTTTCAGTATCATGTATCTCATACATCTTGAGAGTTAACAAATAAAGCTCATTTGTTACTTTGCCAGAACATATAAAAGTACCATTCCTCTTTATGACAACTTCACTACCAAAAGTAATGGAATAACTTTTATTCACCAAACTAGAAACTGAACGTAAAGACGGTACATATAATGTGTCTAACAAAACCAACTTATTATTTGAAAAACATAAACTAATGACTCCCACTGAAACAGCCTCCGCCATAGCGTCAGATCCTAGGTTGACAATGATTTCTCCGTCACTAAGCCTCCTGGTTTCCCTGAACCCCTGCAACGTATTACATATGTGATTAGTTGCCCTAGAGTCCACACACCAGGATTCTTAACTACCAGCTGCAAAACTAACTTCAAAAATAAGTGACTCAATCATACCAAAGGTCTTCTTCTTAGACTGATATTCTGGACACTTCCCTTTCCAATGTCCGGCATTACCACAATGGAAACACTTTCCCTTTGTCCCTGAACCCTTAGCCTTGGCCACACCACCATTAGGACCATTCTCCACCATAGGACCCTTCGGAACTGATTTCTTTTTGCCTTTCTGCCCTTTGCCTTTCGGCTTGGACTTGGCATCTGACTTTTCTGTCATTAGCGTAGTTGGCTTCTTCTTCATAATTCTAACTGGCATTGAGCCCAAGTGGGAGATTGTTAGATTGTATGGACTCAATCCATCAGATCATGTAATAAATTGATTAATTTCTTTATTTATCAATAATTTCATGCTTTCCTTTCATGAGATGAATGGTGTTTTATTACTTAATGCACATGACCAATACATATGACATAATGATTCATGAGATGAACTGGGTCCCATTCGTATATTAGATGTGGTATATGTGTATGGATGAGATCCATATACGGGAGACATGTGTCACAAATCTTGTACTTAAATATCTTCACAACCGGTGATGAGACTTGGCATCTCATCTGGTAAGGTTGTAGCACCTTGATCACTATGAGATAGTGTGATTTGTCTCGATCATCAGAATGTAAGATTTTGGATCATTGTGCAGGTATATTGGATGTATTGAAGGACCATGAGAAGCACCTAATGGAATACTGTCTCGAGTTTAAGGCCTGCTCTCACAATTTCCTAGCAATAGGCTCTCAATCCTGAGACATTGATGAACTCAAGTTTCTATCTATTCATTTGCTTTGAGTCACCAATGAGTGAGGCCAACTGTAGGTCAACACCTCGGTGTCTTGGGTACGTGGTAGTAGGATTGTGGGAACATCCAATGGTCAAGATGGAATCTATCTACATTATGCCCTTGTGCCAATTAATGGATTTGTCATTAGTAAGTGGTGCCATCTCGATTAAGAGTTAATTGGATGGTACTATTGATCACTATGATTAATTGGGGCTCAAGGATAATAAGATGTGGATTTAAATCGGTGGGATAATTTTAGTCCAATTAATCCATGGATATCGATAGAGGGGCCTACTTGTGGTAATTGAGAAGTTTAGTGTAATTTATTCCTAAGACTGGAGTGCAATTGCATTTATATAGTGGTGTTATTTTTAATTAACTGTGGGCTCGAATTACACATGAGATGTGGGGTCGCGGAGTCCCAGTTGGAGCCTGCTTTCTATGGAATCCCTAGCGGTCCCCACGCTAGCTCAAGTTATTAAAAAGATACTAATCCTACTTGAACTCTAAGAGGAAGGAATTAGAAAGTTACTATTTCTATTTGAAGTGAGACTTCTAATAGTGGTAATAGTAGGAATAGAAAGTTACTAATTGTTGTGGAAGTGAGACTTCTAATTAATTATTAGTAAGAGGAGTTGCTTAAGGCTATAAATAAGGTAAACAAGGGGTTGGACGTCCACCTTAGGGATTCACACCCAGCCCCCTTTTGTGTGCAAGAGTTGCACATCTCTCTCTCCTCACTTTCTCTTCTAGTTCCTTGGAGTTTCTAGTTGGATTTTCTCTCGAAGTTTCCACCAGTCTTCTTGAAAAAAGAGATCTGATAGCGGGTCATAATGTGGAAGACAACAAGGTCTTGGAGATCGTAATTGGTTCAAGAAGAGTTCTTGATACAAGCTAATTGTCTTCTTCCCCATTAGAACACTACCGGGCTTCAAAGGTATAATCTGTTAGGGATTTTGTATTTGCAATTTGATGGATGCATTATCATTCAAGCATCATTTGATTTGCACACATATGCATTGATTTGAGAAATCTTGAAATCATGTTTTATACATGCATTGTTTTTAAGAGTTGTAAAAGTATTGATTTATGCATGTTTTGGTTTTAATCTTGGATGCATTTGTTTTTTTTTAAAAGAGTTTCTAGAAATCAAGCAAGCCTTTGGTTTTAAAGTTTTGAATCATTTTAGGCTTTTTGTGTTTCATGTTTTTAAACCACTTAGTTTGATTTAAAACATGTTTCCAAGCTTGATTTAATGGCCCAAAAAGTTCCCTCAAGAAAAACTTAAAAATATGCAATTTGTGGGGAATTTGGTCCCAGGCCCGGGTCAACCGCGCAGTGTGCGCGGTCGACCGCGCCATGGACCCGGTCGACCGGCCACACTGCGCGGTCGACCGGGAAAGAGCCGTTAGGCTCTCTTTCAAACGGTCAGTTTTTTGACCGTTGAAGGCCAGGTCGACCGGGCAGTGTACGCGGTCGACCGGGGACTAGCCGTTGGGCATTTTTTGATATAAATAGAAGCTCATTTCCAAAGAAATTTTGAGGAACAAAGAGGCCCTCCTTGAGATGTTTTGAGGCCAAACAAAAGGGAATGAGCTAAGGAAGGCGAAGGGACATTTGGAAAGCTAAAGCTTGGTTTCATGGAGTTAAATCATTAAGTAAGCTTTACTTTTCCTAATCATATGTTTTCATGCTTT
>QPKB01000486.1:16105-29595 GCA_003546025.1 Camphora micrantha
CAAAACATCTCAAGGAGGGCCTCTTTGTTTCTCTCTTTGGTAAAGGAATGAGGCTTCATTTTATACCCAAAAAGTGCCCAACGGCTAGTCCCCGGTCGACCTGGAACCTTGCCTGGTCGACCGGGTACTCAACGGTCATAAATATAGCCGTTTGAAAAACTGCTTTTAGAGGGGGCCAGAGACCGCCGGTGAAAGTGGTTTGGCCGCCGGTATAAGTCTTGTTTTCCCAAAAATCTGTTTTTTAAAGTAATTTCTTGTGGGGACATTTGGGCCATCAAATCAAGCATGAAAACATGTTTTAAATCATTCTAAGAGTTTTAAAAACATGAAACCTAATATGCATAAGATGATTTGAAAGTTTTAAAACCAAAGGCTTGCTTGATTCACAAAGATCTTTTCAAAACAAATTGCATCCAAGTTTAAAATCAAAACATGCATGAACCAAGATTTTTACAAGTCTTAAAAACAATGCATGTATAAATCAAGATATCAAGATTTTCTAAATCAATTCAAGTGTGAAAATTCGAATGATGCTAAAATGATAATGCATCCATCAAATTGCAATACACAAAATCCCTAACAAAGCTCTCTCTTCTCCTATTCAACATGGCCTAGACGTGGCTTTTCAGCCCGTCTATTCGGTTTTTTATGGGATATAGGACCTCCCCTTGGTCTTTATCTTCTAAAAAACTGAAGTCCAAGCCAAGCCAAAAGAATCAAAGCATCATACGTTCTCATCTGCACGGATGATGGCGAAGTCCATACTTGACTTGCGACCGTCAATCTAAACGAGCCTCCGCAATCTCCTGAGAAGTCAGAATTCATTTTCTTACTTTTCTATTGTATTTTGTATTTCTTTTAAAGAGACAAAAAAATCACAATTCTTGTCTTTCATTATTTATGAGATTTGTAAATCGCCTTTCGTGGCACAAAAATCGCCTTCTACGGCAAAATCGCCTCTTACGGCATTCAAACTTGTCTCTTTTCTTAAATATATGTGCAATGGAAAGTTAGAAAAAAAGATTGATTTCCTTTCTACTTGTGAAGGTGGATCTCCGGATCACCATTTCTAAATTCCAAGTAGAATAAAAAATCTGGCATACCCGTACAAAAAAAACTGTTGATACCCGCCTTTCTCTTTTTCCCTCCCTTTGGCCTTTCGGCAGCCTCGGGGACGGATGAGAGAGGAAAGGAAGAAACGGGTCCATCAATTAATTGTTTCAGTATCATGTATCTCATACATCTTGAGAGTTAAACAAATAAAGCTCATTTGTTACTTTGCCAGAACATATAAAAGTACCATTCCTCTTTATGACAACTTCACTACCAAAAAGTAATGGAATAACTTTTATTCACCAAACTAGAAACTGAACGTAAAGACGGTACATATAATGTGTCTAACAAAACCAACTTATTATTTGAAAAACATAAACTAATGACTCCCACTGAAACAGCCTCCGCCATAGCGTCAGATCCTAGGTTGACAATGATTTCTCCGTCACTAAGCCTCCTGGTTTTTCCCTGAACCCCTGCAACGTATTACATATGTGATTAGTTGCCCTAGAGTCCACACACCAGGATTCTTAACTACCAGCTGCAAAACTAACTTCAAAAATAAGTGACTCAATCATACCAAAGGTCTTCTTCTTAGACTGATATTCTGGACACTTCCCTTTCCAATGTCCGGCATTACCACAATGGAAACACTTTCCCTTTGTCCCTGAACCCTTAGCCTTGGCCACACCACCATTAGGACCATTCTCCACCATAGGACCCTTCGGAACTGATTTCTTTTTGCCTTTCTGCCCTTTGCCTTTCGGCTTGGACTTGGCATCTGACTTTTCTGTCATTAGCGTAGTTGGCTTCTTCTTCATAATTCTAACTGGCATTGAGCCCAAGTGGGAGATTGTTAGATTGTATGGACTCAATCCATCAGATCATGTAATAAATTGATTAATTTCTTTATTTATCAATAATTTCATGCTTTCCTTTCATGAGATGAATGGTGTTTTATTACTTAATGCACATGACCAATACATATGACATAATGGTTCATGAGATGAACTGGGTCCCATTCGTATATTAGATGTGGTATATGTGTATGGATGAGATCCATATACGGGAGACATGTGTCACAAATCTTGTACTTAAATATCTTCACAACCGGTGATGAGACTTGGCATCTCATCTGGTAAGGTTGTAGCACCTTGATCACTATGAGATAGTGTGATTTGTCTCGATCATCAGAATGTAAGATTTTGGATCATTGTGCAGGTATATTGGATGTATTGAAGGACCATGAGAAGCACCTAATGGAATACTGTCTCGAGTTTAAGGCCTGCTCTCACAATTTCCTAGCAATAGGCTCTCAATCCTGAGACATTGATGAACTCAAGTTTCTATCTATTCATTTGCTTTGAGTCACCAATGAGTGAGGCCAACTGTAGGTCAACACCTCGGTGTCTTGGGTACGTGGTAGTAGGATTGTGGGAACATCCAATGGTCAAGATGGAATCTATCTACATTATGCCCTTGTGCCAATTAATGGATTTGTCATTAGTAAGTGGTGCCATCTCGATTAAGAGTTAATTGGATGGTACTATTGATCACTATGATTAATTGGGGCTCAAGGATAATAAGATGTGGATTTAAATCGGTGGGACAATTTTAGTCCAATTAATCCATGGATATCGATAGAAGGGCCTACTTGTGGTAATTGAGAAGTTTAGTGTAATTTATTCCTAAGACTGGAGTGCAATTACATTTATATAGTGGTGTTATTTTTAATTAACTGTGGGCTCGGATTACACATGAGATGTGGGGTCGCGGAGTCCCAGTTGGAGCCTGCTTTCTATGGAATCCCTAGCGGTCCCCACGCTAGCTCAAGTTATTAAAAAGATACTAATCCTACTTGAACTCTAAGAGGAAGGAATTATAAAGTTACTATTTCTATTTGAAGTGAGACTTCTAATAGTGGTAATAGTAGGAATAGAAAGTTACTAATTGTTGTGGAAGTGAGACTTCTAATTAATTATTAGTAAGAGGAGTTGCTTAAGGCTATAAATAAGGTAAACAAGGGGTTGGACGTCCACCTTAGGGATTCACACCCAGCCCCCTTTTGTGTGCAAGAGTTGCACATCTCTCTCTCCTCACTTTCTCTTCTAGTTCCTTGGAGTTTCTAGTTGGATTTTCTCTCGAAGTTTCCACCAGTCTTCTTGAAAAAAGAGATCTGATAGCGGGTCATAATGTGGAAGACAACAAGGTCTTGGAGATCGTAATTAGTTCAAGAAGAGTTCTTGATACAAGCTAATTGTCTTCTTCCCCATTAGAGCACTACCGAGCTTCAAAGGTATAATCTGTTAGGGATTTTGTATTTGCAATTTGATGGATGCATTATCATTCAAGCATCATTTGATTTTCACACATATGCATTGATTTGAGAAATCTTGAAATCATGTTTTATACATGCATTGTTTTTAAGAGTTGTAAAAGTATTGATTTATGCATGTTTTGGTTTTAATCTTGGATGCATTTGTTTTTTTTTAAAAGAGTTTCTAGAAATCAAGCAAGCCTTTGGTTTTAAAGTTTTGAATCATTTTAGGCTTTTTGTGTTTCATGTTTTTAAACCACTTAGTTTGATTTAAAACATGTTTCCAAGCTTGATTTAATGGCCCAAAAAGTTCCCTCAAGAAAAACTTAAAAATATGCAATTTGTGGGGAATTTGGTCCCAGGCCCGGGTCAACGGCGCAGTGTGCGCGGTCGACCGGGAAAGAGCCGTTAGGCTCTCTTTCAAACGGTCAGTTTTTTGACCGTTGAAGGCCAGGTCGACCGGGCAATGTACGCGGTCGACCGGGGACTAGCCGTTGGGCATTTTTTGATATAAATAGAAGCTCATTTCCAAAGAAATTTTGAGGAACAAAGAGGCCCTCCTTGAGATGTTTTGAGGCCAAACAAAAGGGAATGAGCTAAGGAAGGCGAAGGGACATTTGGAAAGCTAAAGCTTGGTTTCATGGAGTTAAATTATTAAGTAAGCTTTACTTTTCCTAATCATATGTTTTCATGCTTTGTTTTATTTATTGGTAAATCTTGTCTAGCATGATAAACTATGATTGGTTGTATCCTTAACATGTTTTATGTTTCGAATTGATTTATTGTTTTGGATGCAACACTTTGAGATTCAATCCAAGTAGTACTTGAATTGGTAAATCTAAGTAGATCATGTTAATGGAAAAATCTTTGAAATTATATGTAACATGATCCATATACTTGGTTGAATCTTTGGTTGTTGTTATCCATCATAAGAAAATCACTTTCAAATCTATCTTATGTTTTGGATTTAACAACTTCACAAATCATATGTTTTCATGTTTAGCTTTAATTATTGGTAAATCTTCTCTAGCATGATAAACTATGATTTGTTGTGTCCTTAACATGTTTTATGTTTTGAATTGATTTATTGTTTTGGATGCATCACCATTTGATTCAATCCAAGTAGTACTTTATTTGGTAAATCTAAGTAGATCATGTTAATGAAAGAATCTTTGAAATTATATGTAACATGATTCATATACTTGGTTGAATCTTTGGTTGTTGTTTTTCATCATAAGAAAATCACTTTCAAATATATCTTATGTTTTGGATTCAACAACTTCACATGTACTTTTGTTTTAAAGTTTCACAACTTGCTTAGCTTTGATAGGTATATCATTTTCAAGTTGTATTTTAAGTACATGTAATTTGTCCCTTGATTTCAATCAAATCTATTTTTGTGCTTTACACTTTCAAATGCTTTAAAGCATACATGTATTAAGCTACATTGTTAAATTGATTGAAATCCTTATGCATCACATGTTTTGTTCTTAAACTTTCACAACTTGCTTGAACTAGATTGTTGAATCTTTTACAAGTTGTATTTAAACATGTGATTAGCATTACTACCTCAATCATAAATGTTTTTATGAGCTAAAACTTTCAAAAGCCTTAGGCTTACATTTATGAACTTTCATTTTCAAAATGATTGAGGACATCACACACACACCTCATGTGCTTTCATCTTTGCATTCATAGTGTGTGTGTGTATTAGATTTTCATTTTCATATCCGCCTATTTTAGAGGCAAATGTAATGAGCT
Source organism: Camphora micrantha (assembly GCA_003546025.1). Lineage (NCBI taxonomy): Eukaryota > Viridiplantae > Streptophyta > Magnoliopsida > Laurales > Lauraceae > Camphora > Camphora micrantha. Next base: position 21,237 of record QPKB01000486.1, read on the forward strand.
TAATTGAATCTCCATCAAGTGTAATTTAGACACTACTTAGAGAGATAACCAACCTTGTGGTTGTAGAGGTTATTGCTTAGCCTATAAAAGCATATTGCATAGGTTGATGTTAAGCCTTGAAAAACATCATTGTAAAGGTTATTGCTTAGCCTTGAAAAGCATATTGTAAAGGTTATTGCTTAGCCTATTGAAAAGCATAAATAGTGGAAATCCGGTGGGGTGTTGAGACACAAGCCGGTAGTGGATGTAGGCATTGAGGCCGAACCACTATAAATCATTGTGTGATGGTGCTTGCTTTGTGGTGATTGGTTTTATTAAGCTTCCACATTTTATTTGTAATCACCACTTGTGACTAGTTTGTTTTAAAGAAGTTAAAATTGGTTAAAATTGGTCATAAATGAAGCTCACCCTATTCACCCCCCCCCCCCCTAGGGTTCGGATCCCGGACTTTCAATTGGTATCAGAGCGGGTTACTCCATTTTAGGGCTTAACAACCCGGAGTTGATTCTTGCTTGATTAGAACCCTAGTGTTGTGATTTATTGCATATCTTTTTGACGATTTCCTTTATGTTTGATGATGTAATTTCCCCATAGTATCTTTGCACCACTCTTAGACTTTTTCAAGTTATATCTTCAAGAGTTGGTGAGTCCTCTAGTGATCTCTCAAGGACATCCTTTTCAAGACCTTAGGTGAATCTTCATTGGTACACATTTAGACTAACCTTTAGGCCTTGATCCTTCCTAGACCAACCTATTCTTTTTAGTTATATCTATTTGTTGGTCATGTTACATCTGCATTTTGTTTCTTTATAGTTACATCTTTTAAAATGCAATGTCTCTTTGTGATCATTTGATTTTGTTTTCATGAACTTTTAAAGTTATATCTCTTGGTTTTCAAAATCCTTTGATTACAATATTTTCATGATGGATTTGCATTTTGATCATATAGGTATATCTCTTGTAATGCATATCTATTCATGATCAATTGATTGTGATTACAAAAGCTTTCTTAGCTAAATTTTTCATGATCAATTGATGTTGGAAAATCATTTGATGAATGTCATAGTTAGATCCTTTTTTGTAAATCAAATGATTTGAAGCAATTTAAGTTTTCCATTGACTTTCAAGTTATATCTCATGGTATGGAAAATTTGTGAGTGTCTATTGTTTTACAAATTGAAAATTAACAATAGTACACTTCTTGTTTTTCAAAATCACTTGCTCATAATTCTATAAATGATTCTTCGTTGGAATTTCATATATTAAAGTGATTTGAAAAACTTTGGAAAATGTTCTAAGCTTTATTGGTTGTATTTATAGAAACATTTTCCTTGAATTTATTTCCTTGTGCTTAATTATGATTTTATCATTTGAAAGGAAATAATTTTTACAAACAATTTGCATCTTTGCTCATTTAGTTACATTCTTTTTATGCAAATTGATTTTGATGTCTTACATTGCATGGTTGGATATGGTCTCATTGATTTGCATATTTTTCTTAAACTTGTATATCCTTTCATTAATGCAAATTGATGTTGTTTATGCTTTTTATAGTAAAATCTTTTGTTTCATGATCATTTGAGATTCAAAAGTACATATGAGTTTTTATATGCTACTCTCATTTGATATGATCTCCATATCCCTTTCCATTGCATTGTAAGCTTAGTACATTTGCTAAGAGTAGAGATTTTGCATGATAGATTAATGGATCATCTTAGATGAATTGAATTTAAACCATTGTTCTTAATAGGTAAATCCATATATTAGATCTATTTTCATCTATATGTGATCTATGATATCCGTCTAACTTCATACCTTCTTGTGCACACATGGTCGTATTGTTGATGATATGATATGAGTTAGATCTTGATTGTAATTGATCATCTCTATGCAAATGTCAATGAGTTCCACGTATGGTTGTTTTCTTAATTATATTTGATGACACCATACTAGAACTCTCAAATCCATCCTTTATGCTTTCTAAGTTATTATTTTTGAAATGGATGGTTATGATGTTGTTTCATGTATAGTTTTCTTATTGGTATCATTCTTTATACATGTCTCAACTTCATAATAGTGTGCTTAATCATATGAACCTCTTTGAAATCCATTCCTTGTATTTCTTAGTTATATCTAATGTTTGATGGATATCTTAGATGTTGAATTCATATGATTTGACACTTTTTAAATTGCATGCATCACCAAGTCATATTCTTTTATGCAATTTAACATGTTCATCACTATGCTCATTAATTATATCTTTAAAAGTGATGAATATGCATTTATGATGCTTGATGGAATTTTGTGTTTACCACATTCTTGCTCCTTATCATGTTATCAAATTCAATTGGTTTCAATTGATATAATTTTCGATTGATTTGATTTCTTATGAATGTGATAGACATTGTGTACATTGGATTGAACTTGATAGTAATATGTTTACATTCCATGTCACATTCCATTAGCATCATAATTTTCATGTTTGCCACCTCTCTTGTTCATATAGGTATATCTCATGACCACCATGCTTATGTGTTCATAATATTGGTTGGTTATTAGTTGAGGTTGGCTTCATGTTTGAATTTCATTTCACTCATTCTTGTGCATTAATAGTCATATTTATTGATTGAATGAAATGATTTCAAAATTTTCATAGCATATGATTTTCGTAAGTTATATTGTTTCATGCTATGATTAGTAAACCCCATAACATCATGGATAGCTCTAATTTGGATTTTCCCTAATAGGTAAATTTCTTAACTCCATTTTAGAGTGATTGATTTAATAGTCATATCCTTCAATCTCAATTGGTATATTTGTTTTATATATATATATATTCCAATTGGTATCCATGATCGCTTTTCTCCATGCCCTTGCTCTTTATATTGGCAATTTGATCATATTGAGCTATATAGTTATATGTGTCTAATTCTTTCCTTGAAGTTTTTCCTCAATTGGTAAAACCATCTTCTTCTTGCTCCAAATAGTTAAATATTTGTCAAAAGTTTGACAAAAGAAGAGAATGGATGAGGGGGAGTGTAAACCTTCATAAGAAGTATTAGTTTTTTATCAAATTTACAAGACCCCGACCCGAGTGATCTCGATTAGTGCTTAGTTAGTTGCGTGTTAGTCTTGATTAGCTTTGTGGATTTGGTTTAGTTGGTTTAGAATAGCTTGGAAATAGCTTTGGGGATTTTGGAGTACTTTGGTATTAGTGGGGCCCTTTGGGGGTTCCTTGTTTATGGCTTTTTGTGTACTTGTGGTTTTATATTGGGCTTCTTGATTTGTATTTTATCCCGTTTTGTTTATCTCGTTATTGCTTTCAACTTTCATGTTGATCCCGTCCCCGTTTGAAACCCCGAAACATGACTTTTCTAGCTTCAAGGGCAAAACAATACTTTTACACTAAATCTGTACCAAATTAGTGTTAATCCCGAAACCCGCGAAACATAAACTTTTTAGAAACTAGATATTTCGACGATCATTTCTTCCTTCTTCGTCGATTTCATCCGGAGTCCCGAAAATCACTATTTCAGCTCAACTAGGTTACTAGATGGTGGAGCCCACTTGTGTAGCTTATAAAAGGAAACCCATCTCCTTCATTCTCTCTTTTCCAGCAACTTTTACTTGAGCCTAGGGTTTCCCTTTCTCTCCTTGCCTCTCCATCATCAAGCATCACCCAAGCTTGCACCATCATCTCAAAAGATTACATGATCTTCTTCTCCACTTCAAGGGCTCTCCATTGACACCATTTTTGAAGGAATCCCATCTCTCCAAGACCTTCTTCTAGCTTGCATTGCTCATTTGGAGAACCTATTGGTAAGATCTTTTCCTAATCTTCTAGATTAGTGTTTCTTTGGTCTTAGAGAAGCTACATTTTCAATATTGAAAGCTCTCTCCTCTTCTTCATTGTTTTGACCCATTTTAGGGTTTGTTTTAGGGGTTTTTGGTAGAGCTTGTTTCCTTGACTTGCAAGAGTGCTAAGAGCTTGTTTTTCATTGATTGAAGACTTAAGGCAAGTGGATGTTTTGACTCTTTTATCTTTGAATGAGTTTTTGATGAAATGCATTTATGTCTTTACCTAACCTTTGGTGATATTAATGACTTGTTTAGATTGGTAATACATGCTCATTTTAGTTCTAGAAAGCTTGTTTTAATCACATATGAGATTGCTAATCAGGTTTGGAAAGATTGTAGAAAAGATAGAAAAAAAATGGGAAGATCACTGAACTGCTGTAGCAGAACCTGGGTTCTGTTACGCCGTTCACGCGGTCGACCGGCCAAGGGGCGCGGTCGACCGGCGACACCGGAACAAGCCCCCAGTGTCGCGACCCCGGACCGGGCTCCCAAGACGAGGCGGGCCTAATCCGGGATCGGGACTAATAATAATATGTGGAATATGATGTATGATTGCATGAAAGAAAACCCAACCAAAACAAAACGTATACGAGTCCATCTAGAAGGATGCCACTCGTACACGCGATTTCCCACAGGTGTCCGCGGTGAGGATATCACATCGACATGAATATTTCTTTTATGTGCGGAAGCGTGTAGCAAATCTATTTCATACATTCATGTCCAAGATAACAAGAATTAAAACATGTTTCATACTAGTATCAAAATGAGCAACGATCATTAAAGCTATAACCCCAAAATAAAGTTAAGGTTTACAACAAAGTAGTTTAATTACATTGTTCCCAAAAATAGAGGCCAACAAAGGCCAATGAATAAGTATCAAGTTTCCCCAAAAGAATGGTTAGATACAACCCAAAATGTTACGTCACTCGGCACCCGAATGTCTAAATGACATCGTCAGCGTGCCACTCAACTAATCGTTGCGGTTCACCGACCGCCTCCTCGTGCTCCTCCTCGGGGAGACCAACAACGGGACCTGAGTACCAAAAATAAGGGTCAAACACGACGGTTTGTCAAACGGGTGAAAAGACATAACAATATAGAAAATACCTTGAAAATCATTTAAACCTGTCAAAGCATTAATTCCATAAAACAAGAGAAACATTTGATCAAATACATATGCAATATAAAAACATGTAAGGTATCCAAGGAAACGGGAAACAGACAAGATGGCAACCACACATAGCTCAGTCCTCTATCACCGAAGTGACATGAGCATATCGGGATGTTGTCTCAGTCACCGAAGTGAGGAGATGCAACATAAATAACATATACATAATATAATACAATACGGGACGGGACCACGGTAGCGAACCGGGTATCGGGACAAGACCACGGTAATAACCGGGTAGCGGGATCCAAGACTGCAGCTGGCGGGACGGGAAAGGGTCTCCAAGTCGGTAGATCAAACCGGCAAGGAAAGCCAAGCTTAGTGGTGCCGACTCATAGGTCAAATCATGTAAAACAAGTCATGTACAAATCATATGTAATGCACTTTAATAAACGGGCGGGACGGGGTGCTTAAAAGCACTAATTTCCTTCTCAAACGGGAAGTGCATGTCGGGGCTAGCAAAAGCTTTAGTTTCAAATTCAATGTTTTCGGGAATGATAAATCACATTTCTTGAAATTCGGGACAAGTATCGGGATTCGATATAAATCAAGTGAATAAGGACCCCGTATGTCGATTGTAATGATCACTTGGTACTCCTTGAGTTTGGAGACATTCCGGGCTCTTTTTACACCTTAGTGATTTTCAAACTTTTAAACGAAAGCTTGTGGTTTGGTTTCTTTTTCCAATAGGTTTCGTATGTTGTCTCATGAACCTCCTAAATACCAAGGGGTTCCATTAAAAACCTTTCCTGAGCCCCAAAGGTGGTCCATATGCAGGAGGGGGTGCGCTCGAGCGGCCAAATGTGCGCTCGAGCGGGCCTGGGCTGCGCAGGAAGACAGGTAGACAGAGCGTCTGTGCGCTCGAGCGGCAATCTCGCGCTCGAGCGAGCAGGCACTGTGTTGCCCGAATTGCAGTCAGCATGACTGCGCGCTCGAGCGCCTTATGTCCGCTCGAGCGGGCAGTCAATCTTCTGCCCGAGCTGCAGCCAGAATGACTGCGCGCTCGAGCGGCCTGACGTCCGCTCGAGCGGGCAGTCATTTCTGCTGCCCGGAAATGGCCATTCAGGCCTTCTTCTCTTCTTTCCCCTAAACGTTTTTCCTGCAACAAAGGCCTCCTTGCCTCCCAATAACCATCATTAATCTTCTTCCAAATACCACAACTTATTCTCTACTCCCCTTTTACATCCAAAACAAACTCCTCCATTCATTCATATTTGTTCACCAAAGAAAGAGAAACCAACACCCATAAGATTCATCTACACTTTGATAACATAAAGATACATTTACCAAGATGCATAATAGTGCAATCAACTCATAATTATGTATTTCAAGAGTAATAGAAATCAAGGCAAGGAAGACTATGAAAACACATGAAAAATCATTAGGAATAATTAGTGCAAAAACAAGAGATTTCCATGAAACATGTAAATGTTCAAAACTTATCCATTCATCTACTTGCCTCAAGTCCAAAGCTAAGCAAAGATCCTCTAACACCCTCTCAAGCACAAAATCCACAATCTCTACAAAAACCCCAAAACAAACCCTAAAATGGGTTAAACGAGGAAATAGAAAGAGAGAGTTTCCAATAGTGAAAATGGAGCTCCTCTAAGATCATAAGGACACAAATCTAAGAGATTAGTGAGAGAGCTTACTTGGAAGGTCCTCTAATGGCAAGTCTTAGCTCAAAACAAGTCTTGGAATGTGAGGTTTTCTTCAACGATGATATCAATAGAGAGCCTTGAAGGAGAGGAAGAAGATGGTGATCTCCATTAAGAAGTGGGTGCAAGCTTGGTAAGGGATTGAGATGAAGAGAGCAAGAAGAAGAAGAAAAATGAGGAAGAATAAGCCCTAGACAAGAAGTTGCTGGAAAAAGAGGAAATGGGGGAAAGAGTTCTCTTATATAAGCTACACAAGTGGGCTCCACCATCTAGTAACCTAGTTGGGCTGAAATAGTGGTTTTCGGGACTCCGGATGAAATCGACGAAGAAGGAAGAAATGATCGTCGAAATATCTAGTTTCTAAAAAGTTTATGTTTCGCGGGTTTCGGGATTAACACTAATTTGGTACAGATTTAGTGTAAAAGTACTGTTTTGCCCTTGAAGCTAGAAAATTCGAGTTTCGGGGTTTCGAACGAGAACGGGATCAACATGAAAGTTGAAAGCAATAACGAGATAAACAAAACGGGATGAAATACAAATCAAGAAAACCAAGATAAAACCTCAAGCACACAAAATACCAAAGTACTCAAAATCCCCAAAGCTATTTCAAAGCTATTCTAAACCACTAAACCAAACTCCACAAGACAAATCAAGACTAACACGCAACTAACTAAGCACTAATCGAGATCACTCGGGTCGGGGTCTTACACCCAGTTAGCAGACCTGCTACACTGCGGGATTCCCAGTTCCGCAGTGCACGCGGTCGACCAGCCAAGGGCGCGGTCGACCGGCGACACAGAGGTCAGGCTCTCTGGAGCCTGACCAAAAAACTGTTCACCTATTTAAAGTTACAACTCCCGGTCGACCTGGCCATGGCCGGTCGACCGAGCCCCTGTGTACGCAGTCGACCGGCCAAAGGCGCGGTCGACCGGCGACACAGAGGTCAGGCTCTCTGGAGCCTGACCAAAACACTGTTCACCTATTTAAAGTTACAACTCCCGGTCGACCTGGCCATAGCCGGTCGACCGAGCCCCTGTGTACGCGGTCGACCGGCCATGGGCCAGGTCGACCGGCCCAACTGGAAACCCTGCAGAAAAATGGACTTTTGCCCTATGTTTAGGTGGACCTTGAATGTAACTTAGTGACCCTTTTGTGGACCCGTTGGACTTCTTTTGAGGATGGTTGAACCGACATCTCCTCACGGTTAATCCGGTTGTATTGGTGCTTAACCTAGTTCAATCTTGAACGGTACGGAACGACGGGATATCCTTTCTTTTATCTAAACGCAAAATTGATTTGTTTGGATATCGCGAATCCGTTTTCCCTTCGATGAATGAGTAGGTTGTAAGGTACTACTAGATTAACATTGTGCCTAGGATCCCATCCCTTTTATGTTTTGTTTAATTAAAACTCGATTAGGGTTTGAATCCCTAAGGTGCATAAAGAGCCCGGAATGTCTCTAAACTCAAGGAGTACCAAGTGATCATCACAATAGACATTCGGGGTCCTTATTCACTTGATTTATATCGAATCCCGATACTTGTCCCGAATTTCAAGAAATGTGATTTATCATTCCCGAAAACATTGAATTTGAAACTAGAACTTTTGCTAGCCCCGATATGCACTTCCCGTTTGAAAATGAAATTAGTGCTTTTGAGCACCTCGTCCCGCCCGT